>WNWK01009299.1:40889-77719 GCA_009830355.1 Cherax destructor
AAGGTTGATGAGTAGGCTTCAGGATGTACATGTTTATGAGGGCAGGATATATCAGATCATTATTTGGTTGTTGCTTTTCAGTTAGAGTAAAAGGTAGATGGGACAAAAGGGAAAAAGGCAACAGCAAGTAAGAGAGGTAAAAGTGTATAAACTAAGGGAGGAGGAAGTTAGGGTGAGATATAAGCAACTATTGGCAGAAAGGTGGGCTAGTGCAAGTAGGAGTAGTGGGGGTTGAAGAGAGTTGGGATAGTTTTAAAAATGCAGTATTAGAATGTGGGCAGAATTTGTGAAGGTGGGTGCAGGAGGAAGAGGAGTGAGTGGTGGAATGAAGAAGTAAGGGTGTGATAAAAGAAAAAGTACTTATGAGAGTTTTTACAAAACAGAAGTGTTAATAGAAAGCAGAGTATATGGAAGTAAAGAAAGGTGAAGAGGTGGTGAGAGGTGAAAGAAGAGCGGATGAAAGATGGGGAGGCTCTGTCAAGAAATTTTTCTGAAACAAGAAAAATTTTGGAGTGAGATAAACAAGGTGAAAGCCTAGGGGAAAGAATGGATTTGTCAGTTAAAAACAGAGTAGGGAGTTAGTAGATGGGGAGCTGGAGGTATTGGGTAGATGGCAGGGAAAATTTTGAGGACTTTAAATGTCGATGAAAAAGGAGGCGTAATTTCATGTACTGGCCAGGGAGGTACAACATCGTTTAGGAGTGAAAGAGCAGGATGTGAGTGTGGGGAGGTGCGTGAGGCATTACGTAGAATGAAAGGGTAAAGCAGCTGGAATTGGCGGATCATGACAGAAATGTTAAAAGCAGGGGGATATAGTGCTGGAGTGGTTTTGGGATTTTGTTTAATAAATGTATGAAAAGGGGAAGGTACCTGGGATTGGCAAGAGCATGTATAGTTCCTTATATAAAGGGAAGGGGATAAAGGAGTGTAAAAAATTTTGGGAATAAGTTTACTGAGTATACCAGGTAAAGTGTATGGCAGGGTTATTATTGAAAGAATTAGAGGTAAGACAGAGAGTAGGATTGCAGATGAGCAAGGAGGCTTTAGAGTGGGTAGGGGATGTGTAGATCAAGTGTTTACAGTAGAAGCATATTGTGAACAGTATTTAGATAAAAGGTAGAAGTTTTATTGCATTTATGGATTTAGAAAAGGCATATGATAGAGTGGATAGGGAGCAATGTGGCAAATGTTGCAAGTGTATGGAATAGGTAGTAAGTTACTGAAGGCTGTAAAAAGTTTTTATGAGGATAGTGAGGCTCAGGTTAGGGTGTGTAGGAGAGAGGAATTACTTCCCGGTAAAAGTAGGTCTTAGACAGGGATGTGTAATGTCACCATGGTTGTTAATATATTTATAGATGGGGTTGTAAAAGTAAATGCTAGGGTGTTGGGGAAGGGGTGGGATTAAATTATGGAGAATTAAATGCAAAATGGGAGTTGACACAGTTACTTTGCTGATGATACTGTGCTTATGGGAATTCTAAGAAAAGTTGCAAGGTTAGTGGACGAGTTTGGGAGAGTGTGTAAAGGTAGAAAGTTAAAAGTGAACATAGATAAGAGTAAGGTGATGAGGGTATCAAACGATTTAAATAAAGAAAATTGGATATCACATTGAGAGAGGATTATGGAAAAGTAAATGTTTTCAGATATTTGGGAGTTGACGTGTCAGCGGATGGGTTTATGAAGGATGAGGTTAACCATAGAATTTATGAAGGAAAAAAGGTGAGTGGTGCATTGAGGTATCTGTGGAGACAAAAAACGTTATCCATGGAGCAAAAAGGGAATGTACGAAAGTATAGTGGTACCAACACTCTTATATGGGTGTGAAGCATAGGTTGCAAATGCTGCAGCGAGAGGGGGCTGGAGGCAGTGGAGATGTCCTGTCTAAGGGCAATGTGTGGTGTAAATATTATGCAGAAAATTCGAATGTTTGGGAAAATTTGGAGAGGTGTGGAGTTACTAAAAGTATTTGTCCCGAGGGCTGAAGGGGTTGTTGAGGTGGTTTGGTCATTTAGAGAATGGATCAAAGTAGAATGACTTGGAAGCGTATAAATCTGTAGGGAAGGAAGCGGGTAGGGGTCGTCTAGAAAGGTTGGAGGAGGGGTAAAGGAGGTTTGTGGCGAGGGCTTGGACTTCAGCAAGCATGCGTGAGTTTGATAGGAGTGAATGGAGACAAATGGTTTTTAGGAACTACGATCTGTTGGATGTGAGCAGAAGTAACATTTTGATGAAAGGATTCAGGAACATTAGTGATTAGGACTTGAGTCCTAAGGAAAAAAAAAACTTTTAAGGGGTGGAGTGAATGATGATTAAAGTTTTTTTTTTCGGCCCCCCTGCCTTGGTGAAATCGGCCGATGTGTTAATTTTATATATATATATATATTATATATATATATATATATATATATATATATATATATATATATATATATATTTTTTTTGCCCCAAGGGGACCAGAGACCTTGGGAGCAGGGGGAAAAAAAAATGCAACACTTTTCCCTTTAAAGAACTGGGTTCAAACTCATCGAAAACCACCAGGGACCCACAAACTTTCATGTTCCAGGCCTCAGCGTGGTCATCCAGAGGAAAATGCATGCTGCATACTGGGCTCGTGTCCGGTTTCGGAGGAGCTTCATAATCTTTGATATATTGTACCAATGTATAAACTCATGTTTTGTTTTCTGTCAATGTATTCTGTCTATTAATAAAGCATTCATATAATATATAGGTGGTAGGAGAAGAAATATGCAGCAGCTCCGGGGAGAACCTTGAGTTTTCCTGAGGTAATGTTTATTGTCTTCTGGAGGATGAGGGTCCCCAGCAAGGTCTAGAGGTGGTACCTCCCTATATATTTAGTATATAATCTTTTGATTTGACAATATTAATGAATATACCTAATAGGTTAATTAAGTAATATTAACCGAATCCCATCTTAATCTCAGTTTTGAAAACCTGAATCAACCAAGCGCATGTAAAGGAATTTCCTTGAAGATTTACTCTTGTCTGGGTATCATCCTCGTAGCTCAATGACGGAAGTCTCAGTGATGATGTACTTGTTACTTATGTGATTGCTGATATGGCTGCTGCTTATGTAGTTACTGATGATGTGGTTATTGTGGTTATTGCTGTGACATTGTTAATGTAGTTGTTGATGCGGTTGTTACTGATGTGGCTGTTGGATGTGGTGATGCGGTTGTGGAAGATGGGTGGTTGATAAGGTTGCTGGATGTGGTTGTTGGTTCTTTTATGTAAACACCAAATCCGCAAGTGCCATGCAACATACGGAGAATAGGAATCAATCCAAGAAGAGCAAGATAGCTCCAATTCATGGATGAAGAGCTTTAGCCACCCTACCCCCTTGAAGGTGAGGAGCTGGGTTCTAGCTTACAAAGTTCCCCCACAAGAGGCAGCATGACATTCGTGCTGCTACTACGGCCTTAGTCCCCATCAAGAAAGTGCATTGATGCCCCTTGAAGGGCTCTTTCATCTAACGAAATAGACATACCCTTCCCTTCCTTGTATCATATCTGATTACCTTCATACGCCTGCTAGCTTTGAGTTTCACTATAATAATAATATGGCCTTAGCTAACAATAGTCACCAGGGTGAGAAAGGAAGAGTGAAATGAGGAGTATAAGGTGAGGAAGAGGAGGTAAACGGGGAAGGTGAGGGCTAAAGGTAAGGGAAGAAATGAAGAGGGAGGGGGGAGGAGGTAAGGTAAGGTATACATACAAGGAAGATAAGGTAGGTAGGTAAAGAGGTAACTAAGATAGACAGGGGAGGTGAGAGGGTAAGCACTTTAGGTTAGTGGAAGTGACCCGTCACCGCTAAAGCCGCTGACAACAATTTCACTGGACTCAGAAGGACGACCGTGACGCCCTCTATTCTGCCAAATACTATGCACTTCCCATGAACACACAAGCACCACCTTCACTACACACACACTATCAGGCCGAGGTTCATCAACAATTGCTTTTAATTATATCCACATGTCAACTTATACTCACTCACCCATTACCCACACAAGCTCTTTCCTCCTGAGTTCCCCTTTCTCGCTCATCCATCACTCACCACTACCCTTCTACAGGCCCTGCTGCCACACCAGCTGCAACCTGCCAAACAGCAGCAGGGGCCAGCAGGCCGAAGGCGCTGGCGAGCAGCTCAACAATGCAGCAGCCAACGTATCATACAGTTTTGCAAATCAATACCCAGGTTCATGGTGATACATTGCTATCCTCTGCTCCGGCTAGCGGCGGCAAACAACAACACAGGTGGTCACCCAAACATCTCCTCCCGCCTGCCATTCAATCCATCTGACCCGCTGGCCTTGCAAGATAGCAAACAAGATTATCCTCCATCTCACCCAGCATCTAGGAGCAGAGTCTCTAATTAAGGTACCTATCACTGCTGTCCCTCTCAGCCTACTCCATCTAGTGGAGAATTCTCATCCATGTAGTTAACACCAGTGTTCCTACCTTCGCTATCTAGCAGAGTTCTTATCCAGCTCTGTAATGATTGGCAGGTTATGTGACTTGGTGTATGTCTCTGCCAATATTAATTAAAAGCCTTCTAAGTTTCTTTTCTTCTTTCAACACGTCGCCATTTCCCCACCGAGGTAGGGTGGCCCAAAAGAAAATCTAATGTTTCTCCTCGAGAAAGATTTAGTGAATATATTAGGAGAAGGTTACTAGCCCCTTGTCTCCGGCATTTTATCGCCTCTTATGACACGCACAGGCTTACGGATACACCTATTCCACTTCCCATGAGATAAGAGGAAATAAGAACAAGAACTAGTAAGAAAATAGAACAAAAACCCAGAGGGGTGGGCACATATGCTTGTACATGAATGTGTAGTGCACCTATGTAGTAGAAGCTGCAAGATGTACCTGAAATCTTGCATGCTTCATTTAGACAGAAAAAAGACACCAGCAATCCTAGCATCATGTAAAACAATGAGTGATGCTGATCGATTTTGACAACTCATCATAAAAGGTAGTATATAGTATTGCTATGAAGCATTAAGAAGTGAAAATGCATTACAAGGATTCAGATTTGAATGAACTCAATTTGGATTATATTATACAGTGGACCCTCGGATTACGCCATTTTTTCGCTCAAGAATGCTGTTCAAGTGCCATTATTGAACGAATTTATTCCCATAAGGAATAATGTAAATTAGATTAGTCCTTTAGACCCCTTAAAATACACTTGCCAAAAGCACTTACTAAAATACACTTCTACATAATTGTTTGTGCCTACATAACAAACCTGGGTCCAGTGTACATAATACAGAGCAGTATAATGTAAGTAGTGCTGTTTGAGGCAGCCATTGTGCACAAGAATTTAGGAGAGGATGCCAGCCGATATGGTCTGAGCTCATTCATAACAAATTGTATTCCCCCAGTCAAACCTTGTTTAGGCTTTTGGGTGTAGTCGTGGCCTTATCATCGCTGTCCTCACTCCTGGAGTATCTCATGGAGAAGCGCTTAGCGCTTACTCTGTGAATTGTCAGGTCCTATTTTCGGTTTTTTGGCTATATACTAATAGACTGTCCTTGTTTACCAGCAAAGATGCAGAATTTACTTCTCATATCATCACTGCTCTAACACCCTTACTTTATCTGACCTCCTTTCGCTGACAGCTCCACCTTTGGTGCAGACTCCCTAGAACTTTTTGTCACCAACAACTTCATTATTCCCAACTTAGATTATATTTTCCTTAAAAGCCTTCCCACTACCCCTTACTGACTCTCCCTCCACACCTCCCCCCTCTCTGGTCTCTGATCTTTGCTTGTTACATCTTTAGCACATTTTTTTTTAAATGTAGGGAAAAGGGGGAAGGTACCTAGGGATTAGAGAGCTGTTTGTCTTGTATAAAGGCAAAGGACAAAAAGAGTGCAAAATAGGGAATAAGCTTTTGGGAGTGTCCCTTTGGTAAAGTGTATGGTGAGTTATTTTTGGGAAAAAATTAAAGTAAAACAGAAAGCAGGATAGCAGATGAACAAGGGGGCTTTGGGAAAGGTAGGGTGTGTAGCCCAAAGGGTGTTTACAGTGAAACATATAGTAAAACAGTATTTGGATAATAAAGATGTTTTTGTGGCATTTATGGTTTTGGAAAAGGGTATGATAGGTGGATAGGGGGCAATGTGGCAGATGTTGCAGGTGTATGAATAGGGGGAAAATTTCGAAGGCGAAGATTTTTTAAAGGAGGATAGTGAGGCTCAGGTTAGAGTGTGTAGGGGGGAAAGGGACTATTTCCCATAAAGTGGGCCTTAGACAAGGATGTGATGTCACCGTGGTTGTTCAATATATTTATAGATGGTTGTAAGAAAGTGAATGCGGGGTCTGGCAAGAGGTGTTGGCCAAAAGATAAAGAACAAATAAAAAGTGGAGTTGTCACAGTTGCTTTTTGCTGATGACACTGTGCTTGGGAATTCGGGAAGAAAATTTTTAAGAGGTTGGTGGATGAATGGTAGGTGTGAAAAAGAAGAAAATTTGAAAGTGAATATGAAAGAGTAAGGTGATGAGGATAACAAAAGAATAGGTGACGAAAGATTGATATCAGATTGAGGAAGAGTATGGAGGAGGTGAATG
The DNA here is from genome assembly GCA_009830355.1 of Cherax destructor. Classification (NCBI taxonomy): domain Eukaryota; kingdom Metazoa; phylum Arthropoda; class Malacostraca; order Decapoda; family Parastacidae; genus Cherax; species Cherax destructor. The sequence goes on from WNWK01009299.1 coordinate 47,480, forward strand.
TATTCAGATAGGGAGTGGACATGAGATGGGTCTATAAAGGATGAGGGAATCTAGAATTGATGGGGGAAAAGGGTGAGTGGAGCACTGGAGTCTGTGGAGAAAAAGAACTTGTCCATGGGTAAAGGGAATGTAGAAGATAGTTATAAACGCTCATGGGTGTGAAGCATGGGTGATGAATGTTGCAACGAGGAGAGCTGGAGGCAGTGGAATGTCATGTCTGAGGTCAATGTGTGGTGTGAATATAATGCAGAATTCAGAGTTTGGAAATTAGGAGGAGGTGCGGGATTCAAAACGTTTTCCCGAGAGCTGAGGAGGGGGTTTTTGAGGTGGTTTGGACATGTAGGGGAGAATGGAACGAGGCCCGAGTGACTTCGGAGTGTATGGATCTGAGTGGGGGGAAGGCGGGGAGGGCCGGTTTTGAGGTGGAGGGGGGGGTAAAGGAAGGGTGGGGCTTGGATTTCCAGCAAGCATGTGTGAGCGTATTTGATAGGAGGAATGGAGGCATATGGTTTTTAAACTTGCGGCTGTTGGGTGTGACAAAGTAACATTTATGAAGGATTCAGGAAACGGCAGCGGACTTGAGTTCTGGAGATGGGAAGTAAAAAGCCGCACTCTGAAGGAGGGGTGTAAATGTTCGTTTTATAACTGTAGTGTAAAGCACCCTCTGGCAAGACAGTGATAGATGAATGATGATGAAAGTTTTTCTTTGGGCCAATTTCCTTGGTGGGAACGCCGATGTGTTAAAAAAAAAAAAAAAAAAAAACTTTAGCCCTCCTATCTCAATGCTGTATGACCCTTGTGGTTTAGCACTTAGTTTTGTTATAAGAATAATAATAATAGATCTTTATTATTATTGTTTTCTTCTTTCAATGCAGCCCATATTCCACCGAGGCAGGGGGCCCAAAAAAAAAAAACAAAAATTTCTCTTGCCCCTTTTCTTCTTTCAACACTCGCCATTTCCACCGAGGTAGGGTGGCCCAAAAGAAAACGATGTTTCTCCTTTTACATTTAGTAAATATACAGGAGAAGGGGGTTGCCCCCTTTCTCCGCATTTTTGTCGCCTTTATGACACCCATGGCTTAGAAGAATTATCCACTTCCCCTGGAGATAAGATGAAATAAGAACAAGAACTAGTAAGAAAATAGAACAAACCCAGAGGGGTGTGCAAAATGCTTGTACATGAATGAGTGTGACCTATGTAAGTAGAATTGCAAGATGTACCTGAAATTTGCATGTTTTCGAGACAGAAAAAGACACCAGCAATCCTAGCATCATGAAAAAAAATGAGTGATGCTGATCGATCTTTGACAACTCATCATAAAAAGGGGTATATAGTATTGCATGAAGCATTAAGAACTTTTAGAAATGGTTTCTTATCAACATGATTCAGATTGAATGAACTCAATTTGATTATTTATGTGGACCCCCCGGGTTCGTCATTTTTTTGTTTAAGAATGCTGTTCAAGTGCCATTACTGAACGAATTTATTCCCATAAGGAATAATGAAATTAGATTAGTCCTTTTAGACCCCAAAAATTTCACTTACAAAAGCACTTAAAAAAATAAACTTTCATAAAAAGGGGGTTTTGGGGGACTATAAACCGGGTGTCCACTGATTTGATTATGGAAGAAGTAATGTTTTCAGATATTTGGGAGTTGACTTGTCAGCGGATGGTTTTAAAGGGTGAGGTTAACCAAGAATTGATGAAGGAAAAAAAGGGGAGGGGGGAGGTATCTGTGGAAAAAAAACGTTATCCAGGCCAAAAAAATGAATAGATGGGACCAACACTCTTATATGGGTTGCAAATGCTGCAGTGAGGAGGCGGTTGGAGGCAGTAGAGATGTCCTGTCTAAGGCAATTTTGGTGTAAATATTATGCAGAAAATTCAGTGTGGAAATTGGAGGGGGTGTGGGTTACTAAAAGTATTAGGCAGAGGGCTGAAGGGGGGTTTCTGAGGTGGTTTGGGGATTTAAAAAGAATGGATCAAAGTAGAATGACTTGGAGGTGTATAAAACTGTAGGGGGAAAGGGAAACCAGGGTAGGGTCGCCTCGAAAAGGTTGGGGAGGGAAAGGAGTGAAAGTGTTGAATGATGAAAGTATTTTCTTTTTGGGGATTTTCTTTCTTTTTGGGTCACCCTGCCTTGGTGGGAGATGGCAGACTTGTTGAAAAAAAAAAAGGACTAACCCAACAAATATGTACTTGATTCACACCATTAAGTCTGCTCATTAACTTGCTATTTTCAGATCCTGAACGACCAGCCCAAACAACCTATTACAAAGGTCTGCACTGATAATTCAAGAAGTGAATGTGGAAAAAATATTGCTGCAACAGCTTTGCTTGATGCTGCTCAAGATGATGGCCATGAATATGAAACTAACATACAAGTAGTTGCAGATGCCACAGCTTTCAGCCAAGATCATGCTCATTACAGTCATGTTGCTCACATTTCTAATGGACAGGTGTGTACTATGTACCCATAATTATGGCACATTGCAATACAATTTTGTTCTAAGTTTAATGCCAGTTGGCAAGTCCTATTAGGTGATACACATCAGGAATTGTCTTATTTCTTTTTAGGTACCTTTTATGAATACTGCTTTTCTCTACCATTTCTCTGCATGAAATTGAGATTGATGAAGTGTTTCCTTATGTTTCATGTTTTTTTTTTTCAAATATTTTTTGATAAATTTTGATATTAAAATACCTAGTCTAACAGCTTTGTTTTTAAAATATGAATAGATTATGATGGTTTATTCAAAATATTTTATTTATTTCCTCTTAAATATGCGAGATAAACATAACATATCTTTTCTATGAGCTTTTGAAATATCAATATCGTTATATTTTTAGGTGATAGAGGATCCTGGTGGGTCAGTATATGAAATGGGTGACGGAGAAGGTCATGTGGTGGTAGTTGCTGATGGCATGGCTGGACTAGAAGAAGGAAGTGAAATTGCAGGTCAGCACATGGTGGTTGTGCAGCCAGAAGTTGATCAAGGAGTTATAATGCTTAGTGAGAATCAGGTCATAATGGAAGCTGTAGATGGTCAGCAGTTCACTTACATGTCATAAACCTAAAAGTTTTTTTTTTATTTATTTACTCTGCTTGATCTAATTTACAGAATTCATTCCGTGTTTCTTGATTGGTGCTTCATTTCTTTAAGTGTAAGATTCACCTTACATTTGTATAAGAATTTTGTATATATTAGTTTTTATAAAACATTGAGAATGTAATGTATTGAAAATGTTGTAAACAAATCTTTAGTGCTGCTGAAAATTGAGAACAACAATCTATCCATTTAAAAATATAAATGTGACGATGCAATGGTTGTTGTACTGTATTCATTTTTGTATGTTATTATTAATACCTTTTATTTTGTAAATTTAACTTTCTTTTTTGTAAGCAATTGTGTACATAAATAAAGATACTTCCCAACTACACACTATTTCAAGAGCCAATAGATAATGAGTCATTTGAGAAAGCATATGGTTTAGCGCTTCTTTTGATTATAATAATAATTGAGAAAGCATATCTGGTGAAAAAAAAAAGCTAACAAGGCAAAAAAAAATTGAGTTAAATTATTGCTTTTATCAAGAAAGATGGGAAAGGCAGCACTTGCACACTGAAGGAGGAATAATCCGACTGTAATGTCAGCACACTTCTGGAAAAACAGCAATTGGGTGAACACGTTCTTTTTCTCTGGGTCAGCCTGCCTTGGCGAGAGATGACTTTTTATAAGCTCTAAACATTAGAGCTTATAAAAAGGTTGAGGAAATGAATAATTAATTTACTCTTTGAATTAATTACAATTATTATTATAATAATCAAAAGAAGCGCTAAACCACAAGGGTTATACAGCGCGGCAGGACAGGATGCAGGGAGAATAGATTGTAAGTGGGAGATGGATGATTAGTAGGGTATCGAGTGCAGCAGGACAGTGGATAGTGCAGGGATAGAGGGTAGCAAGAGATCGAGGTAGAAGGGACTGAGGGAGGTGCTAGAGGTATAATCTTCAGAGTTTGTGTAGTAAGTCAGTTTCTGTCAAAAAGTCAACGAGAGTGTCAGGATTAAAGGAGGGTCCATCAGCAAGAAGGGAAGGTAAAGAAAGGGCCGCAGAGCGAAGACGCCGTTGGAGGTAAATTCTGCGTGCTCGTTGATAAAGTGGACAGTCCAACAGAATATGTCGAACAGACACTGGAACCTGACAATGCTCACAGAGGGGGGCAGGGAGCCTCTCCATGAGATACTTGTGCGTAAGACGAGTGTGGCTAATGCGAAGACGGGAGAGTGTAGTCTCCCAACCTCGACATTGGTGACAAGAAGAAGGCCAGAAACCTATATTCGGTTTAATAGAATGAAGTTTGTTATTTAGCAGGTCAGACCAGCGTTGTTGCCAACGGGTGCGAAGGTGGGTAGCAATGACCGCAAAATAGTCCATAAAAGGAACACCTCTATATGAAACTAGAAGGTCATGTACTGCTGACCACGCAGCAGTGTCTGCCTGTTCATTGCCCTGTACGTCAACATGACCAGGGACCCAACAAAAAACAATATCTTTGTGCCTGCTAGAAATACGGCGTAACCAAAGGTGGATACGAAGAACTAGGGGGTGAGGTGTATCAATTTTACGGATAGCCTGTAAAGCATAAGGGAGTCTGAAACGACCACAAATGGTGACACAGGCATAGATGCAATATGGATAAGTGCCACAAGAATGGCATACAATTCAGCCGTAAATATGCTAGCCGAGGGTAATAGATGCCCTCGTACGACGCTGTCCGGAAACACTGCTGCGAATCCGACGCCGTCAGATGACTTTGAACCATCGGTGTATACTGCGATGGCATGGGAATGAGAACGGAAATGGTCTAGAAAGAAAGAGCGAGAAGCCGCCATAGGTAGTTGGGCTTTCGCGCAAGGTAGAGGAATAGAACAGACACGGACAGCAGGAACTTCCCAAGGGGGCAGGGGAAAGGGAGATGTCACATGAACATATAGAGGTGGGAGCTGAAGGGAAGACAGGAGTGAATGTAGACAAAGAGAAAAGGGACGAAGTAAGCAGGGGCGACGAACAAATAAAGAGCGCCTACTAACATCTATAACAATTATATACATGGAAGGATTGCGGAGGTCATGAGAGCGAACAAAATAGCGAATGCAATGTGCATCATGACGATCGGATAAGGATGGAATGTTCGCGTCTACATAGAGGCTCTCAACCGGGGAAGAACGAAATGCACCAAGGCATAAGCGTAATCCCTGGTGATGGATGGGATTAAGGATGGAAAGAGTAGCAGGGGAGGCTGCCGAATATATCTGGTCACCATAATCGAGTTTCGACAAAATTAGGGCTGAATGTAGGCGAAGGAGAGTTCTACGCTCAGCCCCCCATGAAAGATGTGCGAGGGTTTTAAGAAGGTTCAGCCTGGTGTGACAAGTTGCCTTCAGAGAGGTAATGTGAGGTTTCCAGGACAATCGACGGTCGAACAGGAGGCCGAGAAACCTGACTGTATCACGTTCTGGGATACGCGAGCCGTATAGGTACAATGGATGATCAGAGACCACTGAACGTCTAGTAAACGTAATTTGATGAGTTTTGCCACTAGAAAGTTTAAACCCGTGAGTGGTGGCCCAATCAGAAACCTGGTTGATGGCATGCTTGAGGGAAACTGCAATGAGGTGACAGTCAGCACCTGCACAAGCTATAGCAAAGTCATCCACATAGAGCGATGACCAAATATTGGATGGGAGAACAGATGCCAGATTATTTATAGCAAGCAGAAAGAGTGTTGTGCTCAGAACACATCCCTGGGGGACACCTTCAGCTTGGACAAATTTCGGGAAGAGTTCATTACTAACCCGGACCCAGAAATGTCTGTCAGTTAAGAAGGCCTTAAGAAAGAATGGTAGGTTGCCTCGGAGGCCTAAGGAGTGGGCCTGGGCCAAGATGATATATCTCCAAGTTGTGTCATAAGCCTTCTCAATGTCGAAAAAGATAGCGATAACCGAATGGTTATTCGCAAAGGCATTACGAATATACGTATCCAAGCGTAGCAAGGGGTCAATGGCAGAACGGCCCTTACGGAAGCCATATTGACTAGGGGAGAGACTATTGTGCGTCTCTAAATACCACATCAAATGTCTATTAACTAGACGTTCCATCACCTTGCAAACTGCACTGGTAAGAGCGATGGGACGGTAGTGAGAGGAATCACGTCCCGTAGTACCTGATTTTCAAAAAGGGAGAACAATAGCAGACTTCCACAGCTGGGGAAGAACTCCTTGCGACCATATGAGATTAAAGAGTCGTAAGAGGACAGTAAGAGCAGACTGATGTAAATGCTGTAGCATACGAATATGTATGCCGTCTGGCCCAGCTGCCGATGATCGGCAAGCAGAGAGTGTTGCCTCCAGTTCTTGAAGGGTAAAAGGCACATTATAGGATTCTTCTCTAAGAGAAGAAAAATCTAAGGGCTTTAACTCGCTGGCAGACTTAGAAGAAAGGAACGAGGGGCATAGATGGAGCCCCTGAGAAATGCGGACGAGATGATTACCAATTTCAGTGGCAACGGCAAGAGGGTGTGCTATATTGACACCAGCAACCTGAAGAACAGGAGCCGGGTCGGGGGAGAATTTACCACTTAATTTCCGCACTTTCTTCCAGACTGCACTCATCGAGGAAGCCGAAGTGACAGTAGAAACGTAATCTCGCCAGCAAGTGCGTTTAGCATCACGTATGACACGGCGAGCAATAGCTCTCTTCTGCTTGAAATCAAGGAGTCTCTCTGTGGTTCTGTTATACCGATACCTGCCCCATGCAGCGTGTTTCAAACGCACTGCCCGAGCACAAGCAGGAGACCACCAAGGCACGCACTTCTGAGGATGCTTGCCCGATGTTTGGGGAATAGAATGTGAAGCCGCTGTGAAGATGGAGGACGAAAAGAGATATAAAACCTCATCAATGGAGGACGAGTAGGAACCTCATGAAAGGCAGTAAGATGTGCGTAAAGGTCCAATTTCGCCCGGTCAAATTGCCAGCGTGGGCAATGAGGAGGTGGAGAAAACAGAGGGGACTTAAGGATGATTGGGAAATGATCGCTGTCATGTAAGTCTGGGAGGACAGACCAGGTGAAGTCAAGGACAGTAGATGAAGAGCAGATGGAAAGATCGATGCAGGAGAAAGAATGAGTTCGGGGATCAAAATGGGTAGGAGTACCCGTATTTAAAACATGGAGGGGAAGAGAAGCAAGAAATGCCTCCAACTGAATGCCACGGGAGTCACAGTGCGACCCTCCCCAGAGAAAATGGTGTGCGTTAAAATCGGCAAGTAATAGAAGGGGTGGCGGTAAGGAAGAAACCAGAAAATCAACATCTGGGATAGACATTGCCCACGAAGGGGAGAGATATAAAGAACAGAGTGTATACCACTTATTCAAGTGGATACGGGCTGCGGTGTAATGTAAGGAAGAAGGGACATAGAGCTGACGGTATGGAACACCAGTGGGTATAAGAGCACTTTCGTTAAAGGTTCCATCGGAAAAAGGATCCGATGAATATAACAAATTATAGCTTGAAAAGGGCCTGATGACAGTAGATTGTAATTTGGGTTCTTGCAAACAGACCCCAATAGGGGAAAACTGGGAGAGCAACACCTGAAGCTCACCCCTGTTACCCCTGAGGCCTCGGATATTCCACTGCAAATAAGCCATGATTTATGGAGAGAAAGATAGAAGTGTAAGTGAGAGGAAGCTATGGACTAGGGTTAGAAAAGTCCACGTGTGGAGGCAGCGGAAGACCTGTAATCAGAGAGGGAGGAGGACGTTGTGAAGGAAGAGGGGGTTGAGACGAAGAAGAGAGATGAGGAACCTCAGATGGAGTAGTGTCCATCATCGGTCCAGAAATATATTCTGCAATAGCTTCCAGTGTTTTGGAAGTCAAAGATGCAGAATGTGGGACTATTAGAAATGGAAGAAGAGTGAGCAACGATCGGGGAGTCTATAGACTGTACGAAAGTAGAGGGCGAGGAGATAGAAGAGGAAACTGTCGAAGGGGCTTGGGAGGGGACAGGGGATGAAGGTAGTGTATGAGGAGGAGGATGAACCTCCACACACGTTACAGAACTAGACGGAGGCGAAGAACCTGGCAGTAGGGATTTTTTGCCGGGCTTATGAGAAGAATGGGGGCGCTGAGGTTTAGGTGAATGACGAGGACGTGTAGACTCAGAACTGTGCGAGTGAGTAGAGGAAGGAGTGTGGATAGTATGGGATGCCGAGGTAGGGACCTCGGAGCCAAGAACATCAAAAGGATTCGAGACAGGGGTGACTGAGGATGAGGCGACCACAGAGGAAGCCGTGGAAGTTGGGACCCCAGAAGTGGGGCGACGTTTAGCAATGCGAGAATAGGAAATACGGGGAAGTCTCCCTTGAAGGCGTAGATGAGAGATGGCCATAGCATATGAGAAGCCTTCCGCCTCTTTGAGGCAACGGATTTCCCGCTCATTCAGGTAAACCTGACAACGGCGAGAATATGATGGATGTGCCTCATGACAGTTAAGGCAAGACGGAGGTAAAGTACAAGAAGGACTGGCATGGTCATCGGCACCACAGACTGGGCATTCGGCCATGGACCCGCAATATTTCGCTGGATGACCAAAACGCCAGCAGTTTCTACACTGCTGTGGTGTAGGGGTCACCTTTCGAACTTGTAAACGTTGACCTCCAATGTAGACCGAAAGTGGGAGTTCACGGCAGTCAAACGTTAAACGAGCTATATTGCATGGAAAAAGTCTTCGTTTATTGGCAGGGAGGGAAAAAGTGTCAACCTTAAGGATAGGGAGTTCTTGGAGTTCAAGTTGCTCTAAAATGTCTTCACCACATGTCTGGAAATTCCGTTGGACAATGGTGTGGGGTAAAATGACAGTACCACTACAAGAATTAAGAGAATGATGCTTGTCAATAGTGATAGGAATAGTATCTATGGTCGTAAGAAGGGAAAGATCGCGAGCTTGGCCAGCATTCTGGACCGTGATGATGCGAGTGCCGCTCTTGAGAGCGTGAAAAGAGATATCTTTGCCTACATGGCGTAGGAGAGCTTTACCAATACTATGATCGGAAAGATAGGTAGTTGGAGTAGTCGGTCTGAGATTAAAAAACTTTGTCCATTGAGGAGTGTGAAACAAAGTATCTAAGGGGAGTGCGCGACATGCTAGGCGTTTCTGAGATGAAAGAGAAGGAAGAGTCGAATCGTCATGTAAGGGTCGTGGTCGTTTGGGTGTGGGACCGGGGTGGTCCGATGGGAGACGGCGGCGTTCGAAAATTGCCGCACCGTCGAGGGAGAAGCCGGAATCAAGGTCAGAGAAGAGCGAAGGTCAGATATGTCAAAAGGGCCAGTCGGAACCCCGGTACCTGAAGCAGGTGACGAGCCGGCACCAGCAAGAGGTACAGGGGTATTAGAGTTGTCCGAAGAGTTGTCCGGTAATGAGGTAGGGTCAGAACTAGGTGCGGTATCAAGAAGGGGCCCGGGGGTATTGGGTTCATGGATTGGGTCAGCCATGGTTAGGTTACTTCTTTCTTTTTATTTTTAAGAAAAAAAAAAGAAGAAAGAAAAAAAGGGGGGAACGTGGAGGAATAGCTCCTAGGAGGAATGGAAGGGGCGTAAATCCCCCTCCGCGCCCAAGAGGACCTCAACACCGCAAGTAGTGCAGATGCTGCATGGAACCCGTGCCATACCCTACCCTTCATGCCAGTAAACCAGCAATCCGGGATAGCAACCTCACATCCACCGAGCCACCTCGGCGGACAAAAGAGAGGGCGGCCGGATATCCGCCACAAAGCATACCGCCTTCGGCCACCACCCCCGGAATCCGAAAGGTGGCCTCCAGAGATACACCCGTCGCCCGAAAGATACCCAAGGCCACTCCCGGGAGACCGGAGAGGGAACGGGACATCCCCAGGCGATCCAGATTCCACGGCAAACTACACCACCACCAAGGACCTCAACGGAATGGGATGGACCACGATACCCTTCCCCCTACCTAGGAACTAGAATGCCTGTGGAGGGAAGCTCCCAGGTTACAAATGGGAAGGAAATAAGGGAGGGATGAGGAAGAAGAGGAGGAAAGGAAAAAAAGGGAGGATGGGGAAAATGGGAAAAGGGAGGGGGGATTGGGGGGTAATTAGGTTCGGTCTGAGGAAGAAGACCAAAAGGTCCAATTCCTCAGACCAAGAGCCTCTTCACCACAGCAAGGAGCCCCCCTTGAAGAGGAACCTCAGGTGGAGTAGTGTCCATCATCGGTCCAGAAATATATTCTGCAATAGCTTCCAGTGTTTTGGAAGTCAAAGATGCAGAATGTGGGACTACATTAGAAATGGAAGAAGAGTGAGCAACGATCAGGGAGTCTATAGACTGTACTAAAGTAGAGGGCGAGGAGATAGAAGAGGAAACTGTCGAAGGGGCTTGGGAGGGGACGGGATGAAGGTAGTGTATGAGGAGGAGGATGAACCTCCACACACGTTATAGAACTAGTCAGAGGCGAAGAACCTGGCAGTAGGGATTTTTTGCCGGGCTTATGAGAAGAAGGGGGCGCTGAGGTTTAGGTGAAGGACGAGGACGTGTAGACTCAGAATTGTGCGAGTGAGTAGAGGAAGGAGTGTGGACAGTATGGGAAGCCGAGGTAGGGACCTCGGAGCCAAGAATATCAAAAGGATTCGAGACAGGGGTGATTGAGGATGAGGCGACCACAGAGGAAGCCGTGGAAGTTGGGACCCCAGAAGCGGGGCGACGTTTAGCAATTCGAGAATAGGAAATGCGGGGAAGTCTCCCTTGAAGGCGTAGATGAGAGACGGCCATAGCATATGAGAAGCCTTCCGCCTCTTTGAGACAACGGATTTCCCGTTCATTCAGGTAAACCTGACAATGCCGAGAATACGATGGATGTGCCTCATGACAGTTAAGGCAAGAGGGAGGTAGAGTACAAGAACTGGCATGGTCGTCAGCACCACAGACTGGGCATTTGGCCATGGACCTGCAATATTTCGCTGGATGACCAAAACGCCAGCAGTTTCTACACTGTTGCGGTGTAGGGGTCACCTTTCGAACTTGTAAACGCTGACCTGCAATGTAAACCGAAGGTGGTAGTTCACGGCAGTCAAATGTTAAACGAGCTATATTGCAAGGATAACGTCTTCGCTTATTGGCTGGGAGGACAAAAGTGTCAACTTTAAGGATAGGGAGTTCTTGGAGCTCAAGCTGCTATAAAATGTCATCACCACATGTCTGGAAATTCCGTTGGACAATGGTGTGGGGCAAAATGACAGAACCACAACAAGAATTGAGGGAATGGTGCTTGTCAATAGTAACAGTAGCAGTATCTATGGTTGTAAGAAGAGAAAGATCGCGAGCTTGGCCAGCATTCTGGACCGTGATGATGCGAGTGCCGCTCTTGAGAGCGTGAAATGAGATGTCTTTACCAATATGGCGTAGCAGTCTTACCAATACTATGGTCTGAAAGATGGGTATTAGGAGAAGTCGGTCGCAGAATAAAAAACTTTGTCCATTGAGTAGTTTGAAACAGAGAGTTTAAGGGGAGTGAGTGACGAGCTGGTCGTTTCTGAGATGAACGAGAAGGAAGTGTCGAATCGTCATGTGTGGGTCTTGGTCGTTTGGGTGTGGGACCGGGGGTGGTCCGATGGGAGACGGGCGAGCGATTCGAAAATTGCCGCACCGTCGAGGGAGAAGCCGGAATCAAGGTCAGAGAAGAGCGAAGGTCAGATATGTCAAAAGGGGTCAGAACCTCGGTACCTGAAGCAGGTGACGAACCGGCACCAGCAAGAGGTACAGGGGCATGAGAGGTGTCCAAAGAGTTGTCCGTTAACGAGGCAGGGTCAGTACTGGGTGCGGTATCAGGAAGGGGCCCGGGGGTAGAGGGTTCATGGATTGGGGTCAGCCATGGTTACGTTACTTTCTTTTTATTTTTAAGAAAAAAAAAGAAAGAAGAAAAGAAAATAAAAATAAAAAAAAGGGGGGAACGTGGAGGAATAGCTCCTAGAAGGAATGAAAGGGAGTGTAAATCCCCCTCCACGCCCAAGAGGACCTCAACACCGCAAGTAGTGCAGATGCTGCATGGAACCCGTGCCATACCCTACCCTTCATGCCAGTAAACCAGCAATCCGGGATAGCAACCTCACATCCACCGAGCCACCTTGGCGGACAAAAGAGAGGGCGGCCGGATATCCACCACAAAGCATACTGCCTTCGGTCACCACCCCCGGAATCCGAAAGGTGGCCTCCAGAGATACACCCGTCGCCCGAAAGATACCCAAGGCCACCCCCTGGGTGACCGGAGAGGGATCGGGACATCCCCAGGCGATCCAGATTCCATGGCAAACTACACCACCGCCAAGTACCTCAACGGAATGGGATGGACCACGATACCCTTCCCCCTACTTAGGAACTAGAATGCCTGAGGAGAGAAGCTCCCAGGGTAAAACTTGGAAGGAACTAAGGGAGGGATGAGGAGGAAGAGGAGGAAAGGGAAAAAGGGAGGATGGAGGAGATGGGATAGGGAAGGGGGGATTGGAGGGTAATTAGGTTCGATCTGAGGAAGAAGACCAAAAGGTCCAATTCCTCAGACCGATAGCCTCTTTACCTCGTCAAGGAGCCCCCCTTAAAGAGGAGGGGAGGGAAAGATGGAGGGGATCAGGTTACATTCCCTGGATCAAGAACCCATAACTTGCTTCAAGGAACCTTTCTTGAAGAACCAGGGGGCAATAAATTTGACTAACTAAATTGGCAATTGCAATGCTGTTACCCTTGTATTATAGTACTGTATTAAAACAAAAATAATATTGAAATAGTTTAATTTTTATTATAAAACATTTCCAGATATTTTGTAAATGTACACCTTGGCCAATATTAGACAATCACATTTTATGATGCTAATTCAAAGCACATTTTAAGCAAATGCCTAACCCAAGGATATTCTCAATGAACTGTAAAGTCACAAAATATAATTGGTACAAAACAGGACCTCTAATCTAAACCATCTTTTTCCAGTCCATTCAGAATTTAGTATTGCTGTATTATATGTTTAACAGACCTACAAAACTACTCAAACGCATTACCCAAATCAGTTCCAAATAGGAAATAGAAGGGTTTGAAACAAGGGCAAACCAGTCCTAAAACTAACAGGCCAATACTTTCACCACTGATCCACACAGGCTTAACAATATTCATTCAACTGGGTATTCAGTATTTCTAAACACTAAAGGGGGGGAGGGAGGTTAGCAAGGGCCCTACTGTGACCACAAATGCAAGTTCTATGGATGAATCTCACACTTGCATGACAACTATGAGATTCAGATTGAGTCTCTTCAAAGCTGTTTTAGGACTGGCTAACCCTGGGTTCAAACCTTCGGCCCGTTTTCCTAAATTTACATTCATGCTAAGATTTTCACGAATCAAGAGTTCTAAAGCTTGTATAATTTTTTTTGTTTAGTCATACTGTACACATACCAATAGTCATACCTCCTGGAAGTCATCTGATTCAATTTTATGAATAAAGTAGTCATACCTCCTGCAAGTTACTTGATTCAATTCTATGTAGTTTTTACTGAAGGGTACTTCACAGATAACCTGGATTATTCACAAGATTTTACACTGCCCATTTTCTTTTTTGCTTGGCAGACAACCCTAAATTTAATATTATGGCATTTCAATCAAAATATGCTAATTTCAATTTCCCATGCTTAAAACTTTTATTTATATATTTTTTTCTTATATTAGAGATTAAAGCAATATTTAAAGAGCTATGGCTATATCTCGGTGGGAAATGGCCAACTTGTTGAAAAAAAAAAAAGGCTATAAAAAATAATTATTAATTTACAAGTAAAATATATGCTGTACAAATAGGAAAAAATTACATAATTCAAACTTACAAAATTTTATATTATCCATCAAGTTTCACAAGGCCTCCAGGAACCTAACTCTCACAAATTCCAGAGTTCAATTGTACTTGCATCCCTGCATTTGTAATTGTAATATTCTTTGATTAACAGGACAAATCGTAACCATTCAAACAAGCAGTCCACAAGCACATCACTCTCAACACTAACATGACCCGGGGCCCAACAAAACAAACACCTTTACTGAAAAGGTGACAGTCATTACTGAGTGCAAAGAATCAAAGCATTTAACTGCCTTTACTACACAGTGACAACACAAAATATTTTTTCATAAATCTATCATATACAGTACAGTACCCCTCCCTTACTGAACAAGGAAGATGTATCCTGTACAACATAACCATAGTATTTAGTATTTTACAATAAACAATACAGCAATAACAACTAAAAACACAATTACTCACCTATGCAAGCTTTGACTGTACTGAATAATTTTGGTCTTATATCAACCCTTCAACATTATCATTACTAAATTCATCAAGAAGCTCTAGACCTGTAATTTGAGCCAAAGCAAGGAATTGCCAAATTTCTCCAATGCCAATGTCAAGGAAATGTATTCTCATTTTGTAATTAAACAATTTAAGTAATTATTTTATGAATTCTCATGAAAACATTGTAAAATGTGTTTATAGAGAAGGTTCGGTTTTACAATGTCCCCATCGTGAAGCATCTGCCTAGGCATCACACACACAACACTGGCGAATTACCCTTCACATTATTCACTGCATCACTCATTTGTGGAATTTTACATAAATTATCTATCACTAATTTGTGGACTTTTACCTAAATTATTTAGTAATATTCCACACATCTGTGGATTATTACTAAATTATCCATGATTCATTTTGTGATATTTTACCTAAATCAGATTTAGATGATATACTTCTTCTTAGTTAATGTATCAGAGGTAGGGGCCATGGTTTTTACATTAATTAACAATATTTCAAATTTAAGAGGTCCTTATATAATTGTACATGTATCTAAAAAATTTTCAGCAAACTGTGCAAGCAAAGAATAAACTAAATATGTTTAAATTAATGTGTCTCATAACAGAGTTCAGCATGACTGTAGCATTTATGTCTAATCAAAGCAACATAATTTCCTCACAAACATAAGGCACTTATAAAAACACCATCTTATTTGTAATATAGAGAATGCCAAGCTTGGAGGAATGTATGATTGTACAGAAAAATGAAAAAGTCATTTATTCCCCGTAAAATATATACATGAGGGGTTACATCAGCTGTTAGTTCCTTTCTGATAATACATTTGAACGTATGTATGTATACCAATACAGTGGTCCCTCGACTAACGATCTTAATCCTTTCCAGGAGCTAGACCTCAACATGAAAAATTCGTAACTCGAAACCTTATTTCCCATAAGAAATAATGTAAATATACAATTAATCCGTTTCCACCCAAAAATTTTCACCAAAAATTCATTTTTTAAAGAATAAATACATAAAACAATGAGAAATAAATATAAAGCACTAATTATAATGGACAAATGAACAGTTAAATAAGTTTTACCTTTATTGAAGACTCTTGTTGGCGTATGAGAGAGTTTGTTTGAAGGCAGGACAAAATAGTCCTTCAATATGACAATAATATCAACTCTACAGCTTATTTATCTTTCACATACATAAAACAATGAGAAATAAATATAAAGCACTAATTATAATGGACAAATGAACAGTTAAATAAGTTTTACCTTTATTGAAGACTCTTGTTGGCGTATGAGAGAGTTTGTTTGAAGGCAGGACAAAATAGTCCTTCAATATGACAATAATATCAACTCTACAGCTTATTTATCTTTCACAATTCATCTAATATGACATAATAAACAATATTAATAACATAGAAGCATGATATAAACTCTAGAATGAATAAAACATGTCATTACGAATCTAAGGAGTGGTGGAGTGTGTTGGTGTTGTTGGGTATAAGGGCCACTGACCATAAGCCGTGGTGGTAGTCGGTTTCAGCAGAAAGCCATTATCACTATCACACAAACAATGTGCATAATTTATAAATAAGAAATATTTACACTTTAATTTATAAATAAGAAATATTTACACTTTAATTTATAAATAAGAAATATTTACACTTACCTTGGAGGAGATGGTGGCAGAGGGCGGCGCTCTTGGCAGTGTCCCTATAATCCTCAAACATTGTAGAACTTAAGTTTTGTGTCGTCATTTTCTATCGATTAATCGCTTAACTTACTTAAGTAAGTTTATTCAGGTATACACAAATCCTGTTATACATAGATTATCATACATAGCAGCATATGTGTAAAAAACCTAGGATAACCCAAAAAAGTCAGACAGAGTGACTTATTTCCATTGCTACACTTTATCACTGGCTGGTGCTATAGCCTTTATCGACTTGTGAAGCTTCTTTGGACCCATGGTGACAATCACTAAACCAGCAATAAACACAATAAATTTATTGTGAAATGTTTGAAAGAGCGCGCTGGGTATTGTTCACTCAAGTGTAAACAACGCTACACTGGCGTCCTGCGTGGCGAGGCGCGCAAGCGCAGGCAGGCGGACAGGTCTGGTACGGACCGCTACACGAGTAAAAATTGCTACACAAGAAAAATATTGACCGTAAAAGGCAACCTTTACACGAAAAAATCGTTATTCGGACAGATCGTTACTCGGGGTTCTACTGTATATAGATACTGCACTACATGTTTGATTCATAAGGCAAAATTTTAAACACAATGATTTAGTACTCATGGAAATGTTTTATATATACAATATTATGGAATGAATAATATATTAATGAGCAAATGATTTGATGACAATGCAGAAGACTTACAAACTAAAGATTAAAGGAAAGTTGTAGAATGTCAATACATGCAGGATTAATTTATTTTTAATGTACAGAATCCAAAAGAGCCAGGAAAAATGCGCACAAACTTTCTTTAGTTATATGGCATTTCAATATAAATATATGAGCTTCTATGAGTTAATTCTCAAAGTTTTGAGCAGTCTAATCATATCTGCCTATCACAGTCAAAACACATCCCTTATGACTGAACCTTTGGTCTTAAGTGCAAAAATGGGCTTTACTTTTCTTTCCCACTATTCATTAATAATACAAGTATAAACCCTCAAGTCAACAGATTACAGAAGAATGAGTGGCCAGTAATGGTGACTGTGATGCATGGAGCTGAGACTGTTTTGTTGTGATCATAACAATAGCGGACAATTCTGCTACCAATGGATTCAGTTTGTTGTTTCCAAATCAGTTGACCTATTGGACACTGGGTTTTTCCCTATATTTCTGAAGTCTGTTAACCCTTTGACTGTTTCGGACGTATATATACGTCTTACGAGCCAATGTTTCGGACGTTTTTATACGCCTAAATTCTAGCGGCCTCAAATCAAGCAGGAGAAAGCTGGTAGGCCCACATGTGAGAGAATGGGTCTGTGTGGTCAGTGTGCGCAGTATTAAAAAAATCCTGCAGCAAGCAGTACATAATGAGAAAAAAAAAACTCCGACCGTTTTTTTTAATTAAAACGCCGTATTTGAGGTGTATTTTCGTATAGTATTTATGGCTGTATTCTCTTTTTCATGGTCTCATTTGATAGAATGGAAAACATATTACAGGAATAGAGATGATTTTGATTAGTTTCATGATGTAAACGATCTTGAAATTGAGCTCAAAGTAGCGGAAATGTTCGATTTTTGCCAATGTTCAAAAGTACACAAATCACACCATGCGTCCAATACACATCAACTGGTGAGTCTAATATTCTTTCACAAGTGCACAGATATTATTTATACAGTTTTTACAATAATGCAATAGTCTGCATAACAATAAATCTTCTATTTTTTGTGTGAATAAAAAATCAAAATAGAAAGCAAGAGTAATGTAAGAGGGGCCTAAAGACATGACTAATGAACAGATAACATCTTATTTTAGTGCTAGGGATGTCTGCATTGTTTATTCTGGACCCTATTTTGAAATTGACATCTTTTTCATTTTGCATGAAATTGGCAAAATTGCCATTTTCTGACCACTTTATTGGGTAGTTGAAATCGGTAAATTGGTGATTACTTGTACTCAATCGATAGAACAAATGGAGTTCTAAAGAAATAGCTATGAGTTTGGTCGACTGTCCCAATGGAATTGGCCTAAAATAGGGCTCAAAGTTGGCGAAATCGCCGATGCGTATATATCACTGACATCGCTAACTTTGCGAGAGCGTAATTCCGTAAGTTTTCAATCAAATTTCATACTTTTGGTGTCATTACAATCGGGAAAAGATTCTCTATCATTTCATAAGAAAAAATAATTTTTTTTTTTCTAAAATTTTCCGACATAGAATGACAGTTTCAGAATGGGGTGTCCGACAGTCAAAGGGTTAAACTGAGGGTTTAATGTAATTATAAAGTATATTGATATATAATAATTAATATATTATAATTTAGAAGCTGCTAACCTCTCTGGCACAAGACCTTTTTCTCTTCTGAAAGCTTGTGGCCTGCTTGCAATCTTTTGGCTATTATCTTCACACAGCTTTCTAAAATATCACATGTAACAATAAATGAACCACAATTGATACAAAAATTCACCATTTAGTGTCATGACTAAAGCCTAAAGTGGTGTTAATTTTTAAGGTGATATATACTGTATGGCTGAATTGTTACTGGAGATAACCATATTAATCTTCAGGTAATCTAGCTTGTAGCAATGTGCCAAATGTACCCTGCTGGCCTGATTAATTGACTCTTGTGGCACCACCTATGAGTAGATCTGGCTGAAATGTTATCTTAAGTGAAGTTTTCTGGCAAGGTATTGGTGACTCTAATTTCAGAAACATTAAACTCTCAATGATTTATATTCTGGAATGAGACAAAAATGGTTTTGCTGCTTAGAAAAGTCATTGCAAGAGTAAAATACTGAATTTGGTACTTTTAAACACATATATCCACTGGATACCTTGAGCACAGACCCACTTTGATCATAGGAACCCACAATGGAAAAAAAAATATATTTTACACAAAGATAATTACAAACTAATGGGGTTACCTACAAAAATTATGAACAGTAACATCTGACAAAGATACAGGCACTTGCTTTCAATTAAAAAAATTTTGTTTAAAGGAAATATTTGGATGCCATGGCAGATCTGGAGATGTTTGCCATCTATAACATGAATCTGTATTGACTGGCAACACTCTAAATCGGCTATGGAAGTTTGGAGTCAAGCATGACAACAATAAACTGTGATTTTTGTATTTTACAAGAGTTTAAATAATAACAACAATGTGGTACGGTTAATGCAGGAGCTTTGAACTGGAATACACATCTGGATAGCCATCCAACCAAAGTAGGGTGACCCAAAGAAGGAAACACATTCATCATCATTCACTCAATCATTCTTACCAGAAGTGTGCTGATATCACAATTTAGATGACCTAAACTGCCATCATACTCACCATTCCAGAATGTAGGTACTAGTGCCATTCCCACCTTCAGGACAAAAGTCTGGCTGATTTTCCTGAATCCCTTCATAAATGTTACCTTTCTCACATTCCAGCAGCATGTCATGCATTAAAAAACCACTTGCCTCCACTCCAATCTAACATGCTCTCACAACCCTGCTGGATACTAAAGCCCATAACACTCTAAATCTTTACCTCCTGCCTCCTACTTTTCCTGGGACTCCTGCTACCCCTCTTTCCTTCTACCTCAAATTTATACACCCAGTTGGTCATCCTATCTTGTTCTATGCTCTCTAAATGCCCAAACAAACTTTAACAAACAACCCCTCCTCCTCCTCTCTCTCTGAATTATGCCTTTGGTAACCCCACACGGTCTTCTAATTTCTGTACTTTGAATTCTTTCCTCTCATTGCTCCAATGCTTCTATTATTAGTACATAGTATTATTGCCTTTGTGGGGAACAATAAACCCATAGGGGTTGGTTGGTCTCTCAGACACAAGGATATCAGGATTCATTTCTTCAGTCTTAGGGTGGTCAAGAAGTGAAATAACCTTGACCAAGAAGTGGTGGTGTTCTCCATTCATAACTATAAAAGCAGGTATGATAGGGCTCGTGAGGCTAGGAGGGAGTGAATAAGGCAATTGGCAAATTGAGGGGAAGGGAGGGGGTTGCAAGGAGTTAAGACTAGACCCCTGGAACCACATATAGGTGAGGTAAGTACACAGCTGTCGTATCTGAGCTCCTCTGCAAAGACAGTGATTATGTATGAGTGTGGTGAAAGTGTTGAATGATGATGAAAGTATTTTCTTTTTGGGGATTTTCTTTCTTTTTGGGTCACCCTGCCTCGGTGGGAGACGGCCGACTTGTTGAAAAAAAAAAAAAAAAAGTACACAAAGGGTAAGACATACCCTGCCAAGTGTCTATCAACATGTGCTTTTGACAGATGGTAACTAACAGTGTCAGGGAGAATATGAATAATGTTTCGATCCAAGGAAAGGGAGGATAATTCTAATTCCTTAGATCAGGAGCACTTCACCGACATCAAGGCACCTACCTCCCTTGAAGGGTGAACTACCTCTAGCCTCCTCTCTGCAATGTTTAAAGCCTAAAATATAACATATAAAAATGTAGGTATCACAATTCCCTCTCTTTTTTTACCATCAAACAAACTTCTTTCGACAGATGCCCCAACACACACCCACTTTTTTTTTCCTTCCTCTATTCTACGGCTCGCATCCTCTTTCACTTCTTCCATATTTTCTCCCTTCAATCTGGTATCTAATCTTTCATTCCCTACACTTTTTGTTACTCTCATTATATTTAAAAAAAAATACTGTATCAGATGTTAATATTTGGCAATTTAAATTCCTACCTTATGTAGTAACCAAAGTAGGAGTATATCATTTATCACAAATCTCTTATCTAAATAGAGGGAAAATCCTGATGAATGTCAAAAATTTCTAACCCATGATAACACATCTGATACATTTTCTTTGCACTATTCATGCTCCTCTTATATCTTTTAATACAGTATTTTGTTTCCTATAAGAACCACTTTTTTGGCTTCACATAGAATATTCAGACATTTTAGAATATATTAGCCTGCATGCTCTTTGGAAGGAATTACGTAATTTCTGTGATTTACTTGCTGCTATGCATGTAGATTCAAAGATTTTGTTGCATTTACTTATAACTTCAGTGTAAAGTAAAATGACAGGAAAAACAAAATGTCTTTAAAATGGCAAAGTCACAGGAAAATATTTTAATTTTATTACAAGATATAAATTATTGTGCTATTTTAATTACTTGTAAGACCTTTTTTCAATCATAACTTGAAAAAGTTAAAGGAAGAAGGAATCTCAAGAATATGTATGTGCATAAAACAGCCTGTAATTAAATCACATGAGGGTCCATGCAGTAATGATTAAAATTTAATGACAAGTTTGTAAAAAAAAAAAAAAAGACCAATATTTTCAGTCACTTAGGATATTACAGTTATCCACTACTGGGTTTCAGCAGATATGACTAGAGATATTATTTTAGCATATTTCCTATTAACAATATTGTGTATACAATTTACAGTAAGAATCTCACCAATACACCATAAGAAAGCTACAAATGCCATATTAATTAAGTTTATATCCACATTTCATGACTTTGCTCGCTGAAAGAACAACTTGCTATAATTTCTAAAGAATTTTACATCAGATGTGAGGGCCTGACAGTACTCATTAATAAGTTGTGGAGATAGTTCCATCTTCGGTAAATATTCTGAACGTAAATATGAAAGCAATTCTTCACCTCTTTTCTTGTAAATAGAATGTAGACACATTACTGACTCATGAAGAGCCAAGATAGTCTGTGCATCATTCAGATCAAAATTAGTTTTCAGTGGTGCCAAGAAGCATGCTGGAACAACCTAGAAAAATAAACACAAGGTTTTCATTACACACATATATATTTTTATTTTTTATTTTATTAACACATCGGCCGTTTACCACCAAGGCAGGGTGGCCCGAAAAAGAAAAATTTTCACCATCATTCACCCTATTACTGTCTTGCCAGAGGTGCACTTACACTACAGTTATAAAACTGCAACAGTAACACACCTCCTTTAGAGTGCAGGAGCCGTACTACCCATCTCCAGGACTCAAGTCTGGCCTGCCGGTTTCCCGGAATCCCTTCGTAAATATTACCCTGCTCACACTTCAACAGCACGTCAAGTCCTAAAAATCATTTGTCTCCATTTGCTCCTATCTAACATGCTCATGCATGCTAGCTGGAAGTTCAAGCCCCTCGCACACAAAACTTCCTTTACCCCCTCCCTCCAACCTTTCCTAGGCCGACCTCTACCCTGCCTTCCCTCCACTACAGATTTATACACTCTCGAAGTCATTCTATTTTGTTCCATCCTCTCTACATGTCTGAACCACCTCAACAACCCCTCCTCAGCTCTCTGGATAATAGTTTTGGTAATCCCGCACCTCCTCCTAATTTCCAAACTACGAATTCTCTGCATTGTATTCACACCACATATTGCCCTCAGACACATCTCCACTGCCTCCAGCTTTCTCCTTGTTGCAACATTCACCACCTATGCTTCACAACCATATAAGAGTGTTGGTATAACTATACTCTCATACATTCCCCTCTTTGCTTCCATGGACAAAGTTCTTTGTCTCCACAGACTCCTCAGTGCACCACTCACCTTGTTCACCTCATCAATTTTATGATTCACCTCATCTTTCATAGACCCATCTGCTGACATGTCCACTCCTAAATATCTGAATACATTCACCTCCTCCATACTCTCTCCCTCCAACCTGATATCTAATCTTTCGTTACCTAATTTTTTTGTTATCCTCATCACCTTACTCTTTCCTATACACGTATTCACTTTCAATTTTCTTTTTTTACATACCCTACCAAACTCATCCACCACCCTCTGCAACTTCTCTTCAGAATCTCCCAAATGTATTATATGTGGCAGGTTGGTAGACAGCAACCACCCAGAAAAGTACTATTGTCCTGCCAAGTAAGTGTTAGACAGAAACCTGTACAATGGACCCTCGGTTAAAGGCCAACTCGGTTAGAGGCCAGTTTTTCGGCTCCCAGTTAGAGGCCGTTTTTAGGTTAGAGGCCAGTTTTTCGGCTCCCAGTTAGAGGCCTTTTTTCGGTTAGAGGCCGTATGGGATGCGTCCATCCACCAACTGGGGCTGCTTGTGCTTCAGTTTGCATGTGTCTCTCAGTGTGTGAGGAAGCTTCTGCTCATTCATCCAAACATTTTGCTATAACCCATTGTTTTTGGTGGTTATTTATCAAGTGCAATTGCAAAATAAGTCACCATGGCCCCAAGGAAAGTTCTTAGTAAAGTTCCTTTGGTAAAGAAAGTAAGAAACACGATAGAATTCAAGGCAGGCAGGCATAGAGGCAAGGAGAGTAGCAGGCAGGCAGGGAGTGTAGCAGGCAGGCAGGGAGTGTAGCAGGCATGCAGGGAGTGTAGTTGGTGGAGTGACTCTCAAGCTGATCCTATTGGCATTAAAAGACCACAGAGAGAGCTTTGCTACCTGAAGTCCTTATGGAGGGGGATTACCCTTCCAAACACTGACTCCTCCCTCTTTCCTCCTCCCTATCTTCCAGAAGCCAGCATTAGTCTTCAATAAAGGTATGTAATACTGATTTAATTGTTAAAAAAAAAAAATTATTTTGAATATTTTTGTCTAGAACGGATTAATTGTATTTACATTAATTCTTATGGGGAATATTATTTTGGTTAATTAAAGGCCATTTCGGTTTAAGGCCCAGCTTCTGGAATGGATTACGGCCTTTAACCGAGGGTCCACTGTACAGTGGTACCTCGAGTTACGATGGTCCCCAAAATCGCCCTTTTATGTAAGTTTATTTTTTTAAATGGTTTTGTAAGTATATTTTTGGGGCTGTAAAAGGACTAGTCTATTTTACATTATTCCTTATGGGGATAAATTCGTTTGGTAATGGCACTTGAACAGCATTCTCGAACGAAAAAATATCGTAACTCGAGGTACCACTGTATTTGTTTTACACGATGGTAAGAGTGCTGATGTCTTTTTTCTGTCTCATAAACACAAGATAACAGGTATATCTTGCTACTTTTATTTACAATTAAGTCACACTACACATGTATGTACACATTTATGTATACACACTCATCTGAGTTTTCTTTGGGTTTTCTTAATAGCTCTTATTATTATTATTTTCCTTTCATATCCATGGGGAAGCGGAATGAGAATTTTTCCTCCGTAAGTATGCGTGCTGTAAAAGTCAACTAAAATGCCAGGAGCAATGGACTAGTAACCCCTTTTCCCATATAGGTTACTAAAAATAAAAAGAAGAAAACCTTTAAGTTGGGATGTTTGAATGTGTGTGGATGTAGTGAGGATGACAAGAAAGACATGAGTGTAGATGTTATAAATGAAAAGAAGCTGGATGTGCTGGCTCTAAGTGAAACAAAGCTGAAGGGGGTAGGAGAGTGTTAGTGGAGAGAAATAAATGGGATTAGGTCAGGGAGTTTCTAATAGAGTTAGAGGTAAGGAAGGAGTAACAATAATCTTAAGGATCAGTTATGGCAGGAATAGGGGAAATATGAATGTATAACTTCCAGTATTATGTGGAGTAAAATAAGGGTGGGATATGAAAAGTGGGATATAGTAAGTGGGTGTTTATGTACCTAGAGTGGGTTATAGTGTTTATGCACCTGGAGAAACGAATGAGAGAGAGAGAGAGAGAGAGAGAGAGAGAGATTGATTGATTTTGGGAAATGTTGAGTGGCTGCATGGGAAGATTTGAACCAAGTGAAAGACTACTTGTGATGGGGGACCAAAATGAATGGAGGGAGTTGTAGGTAAGTTTGGGGTGCCAGGAAAAATGAAAATGGGGGTACCTTTAATTAAATTATGTATAGAAATAGGTTTGGTAATAAGTAATACATATTATAAGAAAAAGAGGATAAATAAGTATACAAGAAATGATATAGCACATAATGAAAGTAGTTTGTTAGATTACATATTTGTGGATAAAACGTTGATGGGTAGACTTCAGAATGTGTATGTTTGGTGACTATGCTAACCTTCCTATGGTGTAGAAATATACCTAGTTGGATGAATCTTATGAAGCTAGCTGGCCCAGTGGCTTACGCGACGGTCTGGAGTTTTGAGACTCTTTGACCGCGGGTTCGAACCCCACCCGTGGTATGGTTTGTGTATCTTTATAGAGGAGCAACAGATATATTGGATCATTTAGTTGTAATTACAGAGTAAAAGGTAGATGGAGCAAAAGGAAAATGGCAACAGCAAGTAAGAGAGAGTTGAAAGTTTATAAACTAAGGGAGGGGGAAGTTAGTGTGAGATATAAGCAACTATTGGGAGAAAGGTGGGCTAATGAGAGTATGGGTAGTATAGGGTTGAAGAAGGGTGGGATAGTTTTAAAAAGGCAGTGTTAGAATGCAGAGCAGAAGTTTGCAGTTATAGGAGGGTGGGTGCAGGAAGAAAGAGGAGTGATTGGTTTAATGATGAGGTAAAGGGTGTGATAAAACAGAAAAAAATCGCAAATGAGAGATTTTTACAGAGCAGAAGTGATAAAATAAGGGTGGAGTATATAGAGAGTAAAAGAGAGGTGAATAAAGTGGTGAGGGAGTGCAAAAGGAGAGCAAATGATAGTGTGGGTGAGGTGCTGTCAACAAATTTTGCTGAGAATAAGAACAAATTCTGGAGTGAGATGAATAGGTTAAGAAAGCCTAGGGAACGAATGGATTTGACAGTTAAAAACAAAATAGGGAAGTTAGTAGATGGGGAGTTGGAGGTATTGGGAAGTTGTCAGGAATATTTTGAGGAACTGTTAAATGTTGGTGAAGAAAGGGAGGCAGTAATTTCATGCACTGGCCAGGGAGGTATAACATCTTTTAGGAGTGAAGAAGAGCTGCATATGAGTGTGGGGGAGGTGCGTGAGGCATTAGGTAGAATGAAAGGGGGTAAAGCAGCTGGAACTGATAGGGTCATGACAGATGGTACTTTTGTTCAATAAATGTTTGAAAGAGGGAAAGGTACCTAGGGACTGGCAAAGAGTGTGTATAATTCCTTTATATAAGGGAAAGGGAGACAAAAGAGATTGTAAAAATTATAGAGGAAGAAGTTTACTGAGTATACCAGGTAAAGTGTATGGTAGGGTTATTATTGAAAGAATTCGAGGTAAGACAGAGAGCAGGATTGCAGATGAACAAGGAAGCTTTAGAATGGTTAGGGGATATGTAGATCAAGTGTTTACATTGAAGCATATAAGTAAACAATATTTAAATAAAGGTAGGGATGTTTTCATTGCATTTATGGATTCAGAAAAGGCATATGATAGGGTGGATAGGGAAGCAATGTGGCAGATGTTGCAAATGTATGGAACTGGTAGTAAGTTACTAAATGCTGTAAAGAGTTTTTTATGAGGATAGTGAGGCTCAGGTTAGGGTGTGTAGGAGAGAGGGAGATTACTTTCCAGTAAAAGTAAGTCTAAGACAGGGTTGTGTAATGTCACCATGTTTTTTTAACATATTTATAGATGGAGTTGTAAAAGAAGTAAATGCTAGGGTGTTGGATAGAGGGATGGGATTAAATTATGGGAAATTGAATACAAAATGGGAGTTGACACAGTTACTTTTTGCTGATGATACTGTGCTTTTGGGAGATTCTAAGGAAAAGTTGCAAAGGTTAGTGGACGAGTTTGGAAGGGTGTGTAAAGAAAGTTGAAAGTGAACACAGATAAGAGTAAGGTGAACAGGGTATCAAACGAGTTAGAATAAGAAAAATTGGATATCACATTTGAGGGAGGAAGTATGGAATGTCTTCAGATATTTGGTAGTTGATTTGTCAGCAGATGGGTTTAAGAAAGATGAGGTTAACCATAGAAATGATGAAGGAAAAAAGATGAGTGGTGCTTTGAGGTGTCTGTGGAGACAAAAAAAAATGTTATCCATGGAGGCAAAGAAGGAAATGTACAAGAGTATAGTGGTTCCAACACTCTTATATGGGTGTGAAGCATGGGTTGTTATTGCTGCAGTGAGCAGAAGGCTGGAGGCAGTGGAGATGTTGTGTCTAAGGGCACTACATATTGTACATATTATGCAGAGAATTCGTAGTATGGAAATTAGGAGGTGTGGAGTTACAAAAAGTATTATTCAGAGGGCTGAAGAGGGGTTATTGAGGTGGTTTGGTCATTTAGAGAAGATGGGGCAAAATAGAATGACTTGGAGTGTGTATAAATCTATTGGAGGGGAGGAGGGGTAGAGGTCATCCTAGGAAAGGATGGAGGGAGGGGGTAAAAGAGCTTTTGCGTGCAAGGAGCTTGGACATACAGCAGGCATGTGTGAGCATGTTAGATAGAAGTGAATGGAGACAAATGGTTTTTGGGACCTGACAAGCTGTTGGAGTGTGAGCAGGGTAATATTTTGTTAAGGGATTCAGGGAAACCAGTTACCTGGACTTGAGTCCTGGAGGTGGGAAATACAATGCCTGCACTTTTAAGTCATATCTGGGCACCTCTGCAAAGACGGAGATTATGTGTGAATGACGGTGAAAGTGTTTTCTTTCTTTTTTGGGTCATGCAGCTTCGGTGGGAGACAGCCGGAGTGTTAAAAAAAAATGAACCACAGGGATATTATGTAGTAGCATGTTAAGGTAAGGGTGGTATATAAGAGGAATGAAAATGAGCAATGACATAAAGATAAATCCATGCACGGGTTTAAAAATATATATGATAGGCTCAATTATGTTAGAAGAAAGTTAGCTGGTGAGACAAAGAGATGGAGTTAACCCCCTCTTCCCACAAACTCAAAAAGGTAATTAAATTTGAATTATACAAATACGTAGATTATTACTAAAAAATTAAGTCATACTGTATTCATTAACAAGCATTCTACCTTCATTCATTTTCTATCTAACATTAACAATCTTCACAGTTGCACCACTTCCAACTACAGTACTACAAAAATATCATATTGAAAATAGTTAATACAATAATAAATTTTACCAATAAATATGCTTTAGCTAACCTGTGTATATAAAAATTCAACAAAGCCAGGAGGACCAGCATCCTTTACACCCCATGCTTCTGTGAGACGCCTTAAGATAACAAAACAATTCTTTTGAGCTACTGGATCAGGAAATTCAACTGCACCTTGTACTACAGACATCAAGACCTATAAAATAAAAAAGTCAAATTAGTATACGGTTATACTTTATAATATAATTTAATTATTATAGGTTCTGTTTTACAGAGTAAACAGGTAAGTGCTCTGGGAGTAGAAAAGCTCTTGGAACCCATCAAAGGAATAGAGGAGTATCTTGGTGAGATCAACACTGCAAACATGAAGTAAAAGAAGATGAAGTTTTAAGGAGAAAAAGACTAATAAGAATATGAAAGAAACAGTTGTAAACACAAATGGCAAGAAAGGAGTATGAGACTGTGTTCCTTTCAACACTGACCTATGGTAATAATGTACAGTAATACACTTACAGGTAGGCAAATCAACATTTTGTAAAGGTAAAAAATAGTTACATATGAGATAGGTCTCAAGAAGGCTTTCAAGATCATTTTTTTTTTTATTTTTTATTAACACATCGGCCGATTCCCACCAAGGCATGGTGGCCCGACAAAGAAAAACTTTCATCATCATTCACTCCATCACTGTCTTGCCAGAGGGGTGCTTTACACTACAGTTATAAAACTGCAACATTAACACCCCTCCTTCAGAGTGCCGGCACTGTACTTCCCATCTCCAGAACTCAAGTCCGGCCTGCCGGTTTCCCTGAATCCCTTCATAAATGTTACTTTGCTCACACTCCAACAGCACGTCAAGTATTAAAACCATATGCCTCCATTCACTCCTATCAAATACGCTCACACATGCTTGCTGGAAGTCCAAGCCCTCGCACACAAAACTTCCTTTACCCCTCCCTCCAACCTTTCCTAGGCCGACCCCTACCCCGATTCCCTCCACTACAGATTTATACACTCTCGAAGTCACTCTGTCTCGTTCCATTCTCTCTACATGTCCAAACCACCTCAACAACCCCTCCTCAGCTCTCTGGACAATCGTTTTGGTAATCCCGCACCTCCTCCTAATTTCCAAACTCCGAATTCTCTGCATTATATTCACACCACACATTGACCTCAGACATGACATCTCCACTGCCTCCAGCCTTCTCCTCATTGCAACATTCATCACCCATGCTTCACACCCATATAAGAGCGTTGGTATAACTATACTCTCATACATTCCCTCTTTACTTCCATGGACAAGGTTCTTTGTCTCCACAGACTCAAGTGCTCCTCATTTTTCCCCTCATCACTATGATTCACCCATCCTTCATAGACCCATCCATACATGTCCACTCCCAAATATCTGAATACATTCACCTCCTCCATACTCTCTCCCCCAATCTGATATCCCCTTTCGTCACCATTCTTTTTTTTATCCTATCACCTTCTTTCCTTTTTCACTTTCAATTTTTTTCTTTTTAACCCTACCAAATTCATCCCCCAACCCCTAGCTTTCTTCAGAATCTCCCAAAGCACAGTGTCATCAGAAAAAGCAACTGTGAAACTCCCCCTTTTTTGCTTCTTTATCTTTTAAAAACCTCTTGCCAAGACCCTCGCATTCACTTTCTTACAACCCCATCTATAAAATATTGAACAACCACGGTGACATCCCAAAACCGTCAAGGCCCACTTTTTCTGGGGAATAGTCCCTTCCCTCCACCCTAACCTGAGCCTCACTATCCTCATAAAACTCTTCCCTTTCAGTAACCTTCCTCCTATTACACCTGCAACATCTGCCACATTGCCCCCTCTACCCTATCATCGCCTTTTCCAAATCCATAAATGCCCCAAAAACATCTTTTCCCTTATCCAAAATGCACCTATACACTGAAACACTTGGTCAACACCCCCCACCTTTTTCCCAAAACCCCCCTTTTCATTTCTATCCTGCTTTCTTTTTTCTCTTAAATTTTTTCAATAATAACTCTCCCTACACTTTCCCGGACACTCAACAGACTTATTCCATAATTTTTGTCTTTTTGTCCCCTTTGCCTTTATACAAAAGGGAAAAATACACCTTTTGCCCAAACCCTGGTACCTTTCCCCCTTCCCATTTTTAAATAATGCACCCAAACCCCTCCAAATTATTCCCCCTGCTTTTTTAAAATTTCTATCTTTTCCCCTCAATCCCCGCTGCCTTACCCCCTTTTTTCTACCCACTGCCTCCCCGAACTTCCCACACCAAATGGCTCT
>WNWK01009300.1:0-77717 GCA_009830355.1 Cherax destructor
TAGTGCAGAAGCTGGAGGACCAGGCAGGGTAACAGGGAAGGCACTACAATGGATCAGGAAATACCTGTCAGGAAGACAGTAGCGAGTCATGGTACGTGGTGAGTTGTCAGAGTGGGAGCCGGTGACGAGTGGGGTTCTACAGGGGTCAGTCCTAGGACCGGTGCTGTTTCTGGTATTTGTGAACGACATGACGGAAGGAATAGACTCCGAAGTGTCCCTGTTTGCAGATGATGTGAAGTTGATGGGAAGAATTCAATCGGACGAGGATCAGGCAGAACTACAAAGGGATCTGGACAGGCTGCAAGCCTGGTACAGCAATTGGCTTCTGGAGTTAAACCCCACCAAGTGCAAAGTCATGAAGATTGGGGAAGGACAAAGAAGACCGCAGACGGAGTACAGTCTAGGGGGCCAGAGACTACAAACCTCAATCAAGGAAAAAGATCTTGGGGTGAGTATAACACCAGGCACATCTCCTGAGGCGCACATCAACCAAATAACTGCTGCAGCATATGGGCGCCTAGCAAACCTAAGAACAGCATTCCGACATCTTAATAAAGAATCGTTCAGGACCTTGTACACTGTGTACGTTAGGCCCATACTGGAGTATGCAGCACCAGTTTGGAACCCACACCTAGCCAAGCACGTAAAGAAGCTAGAGAAAGTGCAAAGGTTTGCAACAAGACTAGTCCCAGAGCTAAGGGGTATGTCCTACGAGGAGAGGTTAAGGAAATCGACCTGACGACACTGGAGGACAGGAGAGATAGGGAGGACATGATAACGACATATAAGATACTGAGAGGAGTTGACAAGGTGGACAAAGACAGAATGTTCCAGAGATGGAACACAGCAACAAGGGGACACAGTTGGAAGTTGAAGACTCAGATGAATCACAGAGATGTTAGGAAGTATTTCTTCAGTCACAGAGTGGTCGGGAAGTGGAATAGTTTGGGAAGTGATGTAGTGGAGGCAGGTTCCATACATAGCTTTAAGAAGAGGTATGATAAAGCTCATGGCGCAGGGAGAGTGACCCGGTAGCGGCCAGTGAAGAGGCGGGGCCAGGAGCTGTGAATCGACCCCTGCAACCACAACTAGGTGAGTACACACACACAAGAACTGCCAAACTGGTTATTATCAGCGTTAAAAAAAATAGGAGTTAAAAGGAGAGGTTGAAGACACTAAAGCTGCCTGATAACAGGCAGGGAAAGAGGAGACGCGAAGGCCTCTTGGTGTTTCCTGCAACGGGCATAACGAGACTCCACTGTTGCAAATGGAAGAAAAAACTGGAACTGAGGGACTGAAGAATTTTTTTCTTCGCAAGCAGAGTGGTTGACTAGTGGAATGCTTTAAAACAGAAGGCAGCAACTGTTGCAACCAGTGGAACACCACCATCAGTGCTACAACCACTGGAACACCACCAGCAGTGCTACAACCACTGGAACACCACCAGCAGTGCTACAACCACTGGAACAACACCAGCAGTGCTACAACCACTGGGACACCACCAGCAGTGCTACAACCGCTGGAACACCACCAGCAGTGCTACAACCACTGGAACACCACCAGCAACTGTTACAACCACTGGAACACCACCAGCAGTGCTACAACCACTGGAACACCACCAGCAGTGCTACAACCACTGGAACACCACCAGCAACTGCTACAACCCCTGGAACACCACCAACCGGGGTACAACCACTGGAACACCACCAGCAGTGCTACAACCCCTGGAACACCACCAACAGGGCTACAACCACTGGAACACCACCAGCAGTGCTACAACCACTGGAACACCACCAGCAGTGCTACAACCACTGGAACACCACCAGTAGTACTGGTGCTACAACCACTGGAACACCACCAGCAACTGCTACAACCCCTGGAACACCACCAACAGGGCTACAACCACTGGAACACCACCAGCAGTGCTACAACCCATGGAACACCACCAACAGGGCTACAACCACTGGAACACCACCAGCAGTGCTACAACCACTGGAACACCACCAGCAGTGCTACAACCACTGGAACACCACCAGCAGTGCTACAACTACTGGAACACCACCAGCAGTGCTACAACCACTGGAACACCACCAGCAACTGCTACAACCCCTGGAACACCACCAATAGGGCTACAACCACTGGAACACCACCAGCAGTGCTACAACCCCTGGAACACCACCAACAGTGCTACAACCACTGGAACACCACCACAGTGCATAACCACTGGAACACCCCAGCAGTGCTAACCACTGAACACACCAGCAGTGCTAAACCACTGAAACCACCAGCAACTGTTACAACCACTGGAACACCACCAGCAGTGCTACAACATCTGGAACACCACCAACAGTGCTACAACCACTGGAAACCACCAGCAGTGCTCAACCCTGAACACCACCAGCAGTGCTACAACCACTGAACACCACCAGCAGTGCTACACCCGGAACACCACCAGCAACTGCCAACCTGAAACCACCAACCGGGGTACAACCACTGAACACCACATCAGTGCTACAACCCTGGAACACCACCAACAGGGCTACAACCACTGGAACACCACCAGCAGTGCTACAACCACTGAACACCACCAGCAGTGCTACAACCACTGGAACACCACCAGTAGTGCTACAACCACTGAACACCACAGCAGTGCTCAACCACTGACACCACCAACTGCTACAACCCTGAACACCAACAGGGCTACAACCACTGGAACACCCAGCAGTGCACAACCTGAACACCCCAACAGTGCTACAACCACTGGAACACCCCAGCGTGCACAACCTGAACACCACCAGCAGTGCTACACCGACACCCCAGCAGTGCTACCCTGAACCACCAGCAGACAACCACTGACCCACCAGCAGTCACAACCACGGAAACCCCAGAACTGCTAAACCTGAACACCACCAACAGGCAACCACTAAACAAGCAGTGCACCCTGAACACCACCAACAGTTACAACCACTGAACACCCCAGTGCCAACCACTGAACACCACAGCAGTGCTACAACCACTGAACACCACCAGCAGTGAACCACTGAACACCCCAGTGCTAAACCTAACACCCGCAGTGCACCTGGAACACCATCAGTGCTACACCTGAACACCACCGGTGCAACCCTGAACACCATCAGCAGTGCTACAACCTGAACCCCCGCATACAACCCTGGAAACCACCAGCAGTGCTACAACCACTGGAACACCACCAGCAGTGCTACAACCACTGGAACACCACCAGCAGTGCTACAACCACTGGAACACCACCAGCAGTGCTACAACCACTGGAACACCACCAGCAACTGCTACAACCCCTGGAACACCACCAACAGGGCTACAACCACTGGAAC
Source organism: Cherax destructor (assembly GCA_009830355.1). Classification (NCBI taxonomy): domain Eukaryota; kingdom Metazoa; phylum Arthropoda; class Malacostraca; order Decapoda; family Parastacidae; genus Cherax; species Cherax destructor. The sequence continues at coordinate 3,351 of WNWK01009300.1, forward strand.
ACCACCAGCAGTGCTACAACCACTGGAACACCACCAGCAGTGCTACAACCACTGGAACACCACCAGCAGTGCTACAACCACTGGAACACCACCAGCAGTGCTACAACCACTGGAACACCACCAGCAGTGCTACAACCACTGAACACCACCAGCAGTGCTACAACCACTGGAACACCACCAGCAGTGCTACAACCACTGGAACACCACCAACAGTGCTACAACCACTGGAACACCACCAGCAGTGCTACAACCCTGGAACACCACCAACAGGGCTACAACCACTGGAACACCACCAGCAGTGCTACAACCCATGGAACACCACCAACAGTGCTACAACCACTGGAACACCACCAGCAGTGCTACAACCACTGGAACACCACCAGCAGTGCTACAACCACTGGAACACCACCAGCAGTGCTACAACCACTGGAACACCACCAGCAGTGCTACAACCACTGGAACACCACCAGCAGTGCTACAACCACTGGAACACCACCAGCATGCTACAACCACTGACCACCAGCAGGTACACCACTGAACACCAGCAGTGCTACAACCACTGGAACACCACCAGCAGTGCTACAACCACTGGAACACCACCAGCAGTGCTACAACCACTGGAACACCACCAGCAGTGCTACAACCACTGGAACACCACCAGCAGTGCTACAACCACTGGAACACCACCAGCAGTGCTACAACCACTGGAACACCACCAGCAGTGCTACAACCACTGGAACACCACCAGCAGTGCTACAACCACTGGAACACCACCAGCAGTGCTACAACCACTGGAACACCACCAGCAGTGCTACAACCACTGGAACACCACCAGCAGTGCTACAACCACTGGAACACCACCAGCAGTGCTACAACCCCTGGAACACCATTATAACTGTAAACAGATAATTAAAAAGAAGTAATTACAGAGATACAACATGTTACTATCACCTGGCGAGACCTGTGGCCAGGTAGTCAACACGCTCACCTGCCTTCACGGGCAGCAGGGGGATGGCAGCAGGGGGATGACAGCAGGGGGATGACAGCAGGGGGACGATGAGGGAGAGGGATGATGGAGGGGAGGCGGTGAGGGAGGAGGGTAAGAAGTAGGATGAGGAGGGGAATGAGGGAGGCGGAGGGAAGGTGAGGGAGGAGGGAGGGAGATAGGGAGGAAGGAGGGGGACAAGGATATAGGAAGGAGAGGAGGGGGTGACGAAATAAGAGTGGGGAGAAGGTGATGGAAGGAGGGCGAGGGAAGGAAAGTGATGTGATAGGGGGTCAGGTAGGAGGGAGAGGAGGGATTAATTACTCAGGTGAGGAAAGTCATCTCTCAGGTTGTGTCTCTGTTTACTTAAAGGTTTTCTGTCAGCTGCGGCAGCTGTGTCAGCTGTGTCACCTTTCAAGAGTTTCGAGAGTTTATCTACTCTCTGAGCCCGGCCATGGGCCAGGTTCGTCTGGTGCTTGCCTGGTCAACCAGGCTGTTGCTGTTGGAGGCCCGCTGCCCCACATATCCATCACAGCCTGGTTGATCTGCTGCTGTCGCTGTGACAATAAGGTATTAAAACGACCTACGTCTGCTAGGCTTTTCAACGGAGCTGATGGTCCCACGTACTAAAGCAGGTGCTAACTGTCCCACGAACAAAAGCAGGTGCTAACTGTCCCACGTACTAAAGCAGGTGCTAACTGTCCCACGTACTAAAGCAGGTGCTAACTGTCCCACGTACTAAAGCAGGTGCTAACTGTCCCACGTACTAAAGCAGGTGCTAACTGTCCCACGTACTAAAGCAGGTGCTAACTGTCCCACGTACTAAAGCAGGTGCTAACTGTCCCACGTACTAAAGCAGGTGCTAACTGTCCCACGTACTAAAGCAGGTGCTAACTGTCCCACGTACTAAAGCAGGTGCTAACTGTCCCACGTACTAAAGCAGGTGCTAACTGTCCCACGTACTAAAGCAGGTGCTAACTGTCCCACGTACAAAAGCAGGTGCTAACTGTCCCACGTACAAAAGCAGGTGCTAACTGTCCCACGTACAAAAGCAGGTGCTAACTGTCCCACGTACAAAAGCAGGTGCTAACTGTCCCACGAACAAAAGCAGGTGCTAACTGTCCCACGAACAAAAGCAGGTGCTAACTGTCCCACGAACAAAAGCAGGTGCTAACTGTCCCACGTACAAAAGCAGGTGCTAACTGTCCCACGTACTAAAGCAGGTGCTAACTGTCCCAGTCGTCACTAAAAGCAGGTGCTAACTGTCCCACGTACAAAAGCAGGTGCTAACTGTCCCACGTACTAAAGCAGGTGCTAACTGTCCCACGTACTAAAGCAGGTGCTAACTGTCCCACGTACAAAAGCAGGTGCTAACTGTCCCACGTACAAAAGCAGGTGCTAACTGTCCCACGTACAAAAGCAGGTGCTAACTGTCACATGTACAAAAGCAGGTGCTAACTGTCCCACGAACAAAAGCAGGTGCTAACTGTCCCACGTACAAAAGCAGGTGCTAACTGTCCCACGACAAAAGCAGGTGCTAACTGTCCACGACAAAAGCAGGTGCTAACGTCCCACGTACAAAGCAGGTGCTAACTGTCCACGTACAAAAGCAGGTGCTAACTGTCCCACGAACAAAAGCAGGTGCTAACTGTCCCACGTACAAAAGCAGGTGCTAACTGTCCCACGTACAAAAGCAGGTGCTAACTGTCCCACGTACTAAAGCAGGTGCTAACTGTCCCACGTACTAAAGCAGGTGCTAACTGTCCCACGTACTAAAGCAGGTGCTAACTGTCCCACGTACTAAAGCAGGTGCTAACTGTCCCACGTACTAAAGCAGGTGCTAACTGTCCCACGTACTAAAGCAGGTGCTAACTGTCCCACGTACTAAAGCAGGTGCTAACTGTCCCACGTACAAAGCAGGTGCTAACTGTCCCACGTACAAAGCAGGTGCTAACTGTCCCACGTACAAAGCAGGTGCTAACTGTCCCACGTACAAAGCAGGTGCTAACTGTCCCACGTACAAAAGCAGGTGCTAACTGTCCACGTACAAAAGCAGGTGCTAACTGTCCCACGAACAAAAGCAGGTGCTAACAGTCCCACGTACAAAAGCAGGTGCTAACTGTCCACGTACAAAGCAGGTGCTAACTGTCCACGACAAAAGCAGGTGCTAACTGTCCCACGAACAAAAGCAGGTGCTAACTGTCACGAACAACAGGTGCTAACAGCACGCAAAAGCAGGTGCTAACTGTCACGTACAAAAGCAGGTGCTAACTGTCCCACGTACAAAAGCAGGTGTTAACTGCCCCACGTACAAAAGCGGGTGCTAACTGTCCCACGTACAAAAGCAGGTGCTAACTGTCCCACGTACAAAAGCAGGTGCTAACTACCCCACGTACAAAAGCGGGTGCAAACTGTCCCACGTACAAAAGCAGGTGCTAACTGCCCCACGTACAAAAGTGGGTGCTAACTGTCCCACGTACAAAAGCAGGTGCTAACTGTCCCACGTACAAAAGCAGGTGCTATCTGTCCCACGTACAAAAACAGGTGCTAACTGTCCCACGTACAAAAGCAGGTGCTAACAGTCCCGCGTACAAAAGCAGGTGCTAACTGTCCCACGTACAAAAGCGGGTGCTAGCTGTCCCACGTACAAAAACAAGTGCTGACTATCCCACGTACAGACACAGGTGTTGATGGTCGGAAACCTCAGCAAGAGATCTGCTAGATGAATACGTTATCATTCATCGGAATTCATTCACAGCCGTCGTCTCTCCACTATAGTTGCCCTTATCGGACTCACGGACTCACGGACGCACGCACGCACGCACGCAGGAATGCGCACACACCCGGCTAGTACAAGAACTGAGAGGCATGCACTATGAAGAGAGATCTAAACCTGACGACCTTATAGGTGGAAAGGGCATGAGGAGACTTGATTATGACATACAAAATCTTGGGAGGAATTGATAGGGCAGATAAAGGCACACTGAATTAAGAGGACCAGCGTCAAAGGGACACAGGTGGAAGATGAACCATAGGGATGTAAGGAAGTATTTCTTTAGTCTCAGGATGGTGAACGACTTGGACGAGGTCTACCTGGAGTCTACCTGGAGGGCATTCCGGGGATCAACGTCCCCGCTGCCCGGTCTATGACAAACTCAACACACTGCTTTCAGAAAAACTATAATAAAACCCAAGAGGCCGGAAATCTGTGATGTCGGTCAAAATCGTCCAGGAGGTGGGGGTCAGGAGCGGAGCCTCCCTCGCAAACACAAATACGTATGTTAGTACAAATCGGTGAGTACCTACCTCCCTTCCCCCTATTATACACACCAGTAGTTCAGTGATTAAAGCAGTCGGCATACAACTGAAAGGTCACGGGTTCAATCACCAGGCTTGAGGACACGTATGGACAAGTTTCTTTACACCTACTTACCCCTCCTTCCCCCCGATCATCCAGCAGTAAACAAGCAACAAGGCGTTAGTGACCTGTTGTGGGTCGCACCCTGGAGAGGTTTAAATGTAAACAGCAATAATAAACGCAGCGAAACACCAGCACTGCTCTGCTGCTGTAACTGTTTCAGCTGTATGTGAGAAACACACACACTTATGCGATTATAAAGCCATTCACTGGGGACACGTTTCGCCCACGTATCCTCAGTAACTATCCTGATAGCCTCATACGTGCCTTTCTCACGTGTTTGTTGGTGTTAATCCCTAAGTTTGACAAACTGTTTTAGTTTTAATAAGAAAATTAAACTGTAAATGTAAAGTTTGTATACATAGTTCACACTACATCACTATGATTTAGATAGTCGAAAATATAAGGCTTTAGAGGTACGTCTTAGTAAATACTACAGGAAATGCCAAGTCACTTTTCTGTTAACGTTATCTGAAGTTGTGAAAGTGCTGCAAACACTGCATTGCCTAGATATTTAAGAAACTAATAATATCCACGAAAACCGCTGTAAGATTCCAGGGGTAAAACTATATTTATTATAGACGGGTAAAGATCCATCGAACCTATATTTTTTTTCGACCTACCGCTCGCATGACTCACGAAATCGTAATGACAGCGCTGGTCTGGAGTTTTACCACTCGATGCGTGTTCAGTCCCCACCCATACTGTGGTTAGCTTACTTCTCGCATGTTTAGCCGCGGGTACACAACAAACTAGCTACTCAGGTGGCAAAAATAACAAATCGTCAACCTGCGCTCACTAAGTCACCATGAACCTTCTCCTTGGACACTGTTACAGCAGCCCGGCCAAAACTGATCATTATCAGGTTCTGGAAGGAACGCGTTACCGTGGCTCCTGTTATCTGACACAGGAGCCAGGCCTATCTACTTCTTTCCCTCCTCCTCACGCTGACCCTCAGCAGGTGAACGAGAGGTGGATAGAAGTTTCATCTCCGAGAAATAATAAATTTGACCGTGAAGACCCCTCTCCGGAGGGCTCAGGATAAATTAATACCTGTATATCGGAGGTTATGTTCTTGTGGGTGGTGGTGAGGAGCTCATCTCAGACGCACCACACTTTCTTGCTATGTTCACTTGGTATTCCGTTTTACAACCTTAACGAAATACATGTCGGTATTTCATTGTTACAGTCTCCAGGGGAAATTCACTAGGCCTTACATGCCTCCGACACGAAATCAGCCTCGGTTGCAATAGCATTTCATAATGGATGCACCTCTTGCTATCTAACCAGCACCTCTCACAAAACATTTTTACCAACGTGGATGGCAGCACCAGCTGCTCGACTTCTTCCATTAAATGTTTTAGTTCTCTTGGCAGTTCCTTATAAAATCCTACAATGAGTTAAGAACAAAAATGTACACAATAGTATTGATATCCCCCAGTGTAAAGTGTTCAGGGGTAGTCATGAATGGCCGTCCACTAGTGACCTCCTCACCCTGAGGGAATCCAGCCCAGGAAGTCAGTATCTAGATACATCTAGGTCGATCCACTGAGACTCAGGGGAACGGCTTGCCCCAGGTGACAGCTTTCCAGGAGAGAGCGAGAATGTACGCTCATGTTAGTGTGTGTGTTATATTTTGCCACCGAAGTGACTAGATTATTGTGCACCTCATATCCATCCAGTGGACGGTAGCGCAAGAGCATATGGATACACAAAAGGCCTAGAAACTAGGCCCCTAAAGGGTTAACAGGAGTACATCTGGATTTATATCTGCAGTTCACTTATCTTTTACAAACAAATTTGGGAAATTTGTGAGTGTGTGGTAAAGACTGTGCTCTGACTCACCCTACACATACTCTGAATTAGATGCCTACAAAGACTTTTTTTGGTACGATTATTGACAATGGGGGGATAATCATCCAGAATAACCTCAAAAAAAATGTCAAGAAGTGCGACTTCCAGTTAAGAAGAGAATAAGACTTCCTGATAGTAAACCTGGAGCATGATTAGCCCAGATAACTGGATTCTTCTCTCTAGGATGCGACGCACAACAGTCGCCGATCTTATCTGTGTGTGTGTGTGTGTGTGTGTGTGTGTGTGTGTGTGTGTGTGTGTGTGTATTCACTTAGTTGTACTCACCTAGTTGTGGTTGCAGGGGTCGAGTCATAGCTCCTGGCCCCGCCTCTTCACTTGCCGCTACTGGGTCACTCTCCCTGCGCCATGAGCTTTATCATACCTCTTCCTAAAGCTATGAATGGATCCTCCCTCCACTACATGTGTGTGTGTGTGTGTGTGTGTGTGTGTGTGTGTGAGAGCACAAATGCTCTACCAATGAGCTACGAAACACCAACGAAGCTTGTGGCAGTGTTGGCATCTTTACAGTTCAGTAAGTTTCTTTCTCCTATGTGTGGGTAATTTGTGTTTAGATGTCAGAAATGCTGCTGAAACCAGTGTTAGGATCAACCAGGCTGTGATGTATATATAGGCCGGCAGGCCACCAACAGCAACAGCCTGGTTGACCAGGCAATCAACATGGAGGCCAGGCCCTGGGCCGGGCAGCAAGAGTAGGGAAAACTCTCGAAACATGTCACAGCTAATAGAATTTTTGAAAATATATTCAACTCCAACCTTAGAGACGTATAATGTGCAGTAAGCTGTCTTACATAGCTCAGCCATATAACGAGATCTTTTTTTGTAAATTCCATTTAAAAAAACTGAATAGTACATGAAAAAGCCTTCAAAATACGTACTATTCAATTTTCAATGCGGACAGAGAAGCCCACATAGGGGGTGTCACAGCATGTATTCTGCCACTGACATCTCAATTGCATTTGCAAGAAATTGCTCTATGTTGAATAACTGTATAAGAAAGTAGACTGTACTACGGTTTATGACCAACATCGACAGGAGAGTAAAAAAATATTTTAGCTTCAAGGAATTCAACCAAACAAAGCTATCGTTCCCTTAATAACATCAAATCTGGTTATTTTCCACTACCCAGGAAATAATCACAATAATAAATGATCACAGCAACAGTATTAAGTCTCCTTAACATAAATATAACAGAGCAACTGCATTAGAGAAGCTAAATACGAACGCATCGGTTGGGTGAGACACACTGGTTAACAATGAGATCTGTTTATACACCAAAATCATTAGGGAATCAGTGGAGGCAAATGCACATGCAGAGATTGTTACAATATTCATACTGCCGGTCCAGCGTGCACGCACGTGCACAGAGAACATGTGGTGTGCTGTACAGAAACCTTGTGCAGGTGTATCATAGAAAACGTGTTTCCTACGATAGAAAATGTGTGGAAGTTTATCACAGAAAACGTGTGTATTCATCACAGAAAACGTGTGAGGTGCATCATAAGAAACGTGTGGATATTCGAAATAGAAAACGTGCAGGTAGTCGTAGAAAACATGTAGGTCATAGAAAACGTGTTGGTCATCACAGAAAACGTATGAGATTAATTCAATCACAGAAAAACTGTAAATGTGTATCATAGGTAATGTGTGAAGGCTCATCATAGAAAGTATGTGAAGATGCAATGTGAAGATGCAATGTGAAGATGCATTACAGAACATTTGCAGAGGTTTATCAGAGAGAAAACGTGTGATGCTGCATCTTAAAAAAATATGGGTAGGTGGATCACAGAAAATGTATGACGGTTCATCACAGAAAATGTGGAAATTATTTACAGAAAACGTATGGAGTGGAACTGTTTTCGATAAATAAGATTTTGGTTAGTGTGTTATTACACGAGTCAAACAACATTACTCTGAGCACCGTAGTTGTCAGGTAAATTCAGTATATGTTAATGTTTTACTATTTTCTTTATTCATAACTTTAAATTCCCCTTTGTAAAATACACTCAGTGGCCAATTTATTAGGTACACGTGCGTTTTAATGCAAATCTCTAATCAGCCAATCGCATGGCAGCACCTCAGTGCCTAGAAGCATGCTGGGAGTTTCATGTACAACAATCTCTAGACTTTTCAGAGAATGGTGTTAAGAACACAAAACATCCAGTGTGCAGCAGTTCTGTGGGCGAAAACCCCTTGGTAATGACAGAGATCAGAGAATGGCCAGATTGGGTCAAGCTGACAGGAAGGTGACAGTAACTCAAATAACCTTGCATCTCTGAATGCACAGCATGTAGAACCTGGAAGGAATGGGTTACAGCAGCAGAAGTCCACACCAGGTTCCACTCCTGTCAGCTAAGAACAGGAAACTGAAGCTGCAGTGGGCACAGGTTCACCAAAACTAGATAGTTAAATATTAAAAAAAAAAAAACATCGCCTGGTCTGACGAATCGCCATTTCTTCTTCGACGTGAAGATGGTAGGGTCTGAATTTGACGTAAACCTTTGGGATGTGGTGGAACGGGACAAATCAGCAGTAACTGTGTGGAATTATTATGTAAATATGGACCAGGACCTCTAAGGAATGTTTCCAGCACCTTTTTGAATCCAAAACACCAAAAATTCAGGCCGTTCTGGGGACAAAGTGAAGCTCTACCCGGTACTAGAAGAGTTTACCTAATAAAGTGGCCAATGAGTGTATTTATCTACTTTATTAAGCTCTACCTACGTGGAATCAACCTGGAGGGTGTTCTGGGGGATATTGACCCCCAGAACGCCCTCCAGGTTGACTCGCGGCCCGGTCCATGATCAAGCATGCTGGTAGATCAACAAAGCCTTATCAGCCAGGCTGTCACTCCTGGCCGTAAGCAGCCCAAAGTACGACCCACAGCCCGACTCTAAAAATAATTTTTGGCAGTTCTGAATATTTCGAATAAGAATAAAAGTCGCAGTACCGTAGATGGAACAAGTCAGACATAACCCGCACCTTGGAGAGATATTTTCATACGATGTTTCGGTCCATCCAGGACCATTGTCCATTCACAACTGAGACTTGAAAATGGTCCAGGGTGGACCATTGTCCATTCACAACTGAGACTTGAAAATGGTCCAGGGTGGACCATTGTCCATTCACAACTGAGACTTGAAAAGGGTCCAGGGTGGACCATTGTCCATTCACAACTGAGACTTGAAAATGGTCCAGGGTGGACCAAAGCGTCGGCCAAAGATTCGTCTCCAAAACATATTTTAATATTTTCTTTCTTCGCAAAGAGTAACTCATCAGCTTAAGAACAAACAGTTCACAGTTAACTCTCAAACTGCAAATGAAAACAGATTTTTTTTTCAGTCTCTTGTAAACATTACTGGATCGTGTGTGGAGAATGACCAGTTTTAATTTGTCAGTTGTTTAGATGTGATTTTTAGCGAAGATATTTAATGAGAATCGGATTTGGCGTGACTGAACAATGTATGAAAGATAATAATAACAGTATTGCCATTGCTTCATTTATTTTTCTCATGTGATTCTACAAAACATAAATGCTTCATTTGTAACATTTTGTAACTTAGGTTTGCAAATGTCAATATAACTGTTCAGAAAATGTTGTCAACCTTGAGTGGTGGAGGCAGCCACGTACGCTTGATACCTCTACCAGAACGTTGTTAGCTTATTCATCAAGAGGGAAAAAACCTGACTTGGTTCTTTGTCATAAGATGACTTGTTCAGTGTTGCCGACCCTTTGGAATAAAGGAGAGGGAGGAGGGGTATGACAGGGAGTTGTGGCAAGACTGTGTTATTTTTGTTTTATTTTTAAGAAAACTGGGTACATCAGCTTTGTGTTACTACTTAACTCTGATAATTGATAATTACTCAGCTAGTTATGTTTCCTCTGTCATATTCCACCAGACAGGATAGTTTCGTACATAATATTTTGAGATCCGTCAACATGAGCTGGGAGACTTCAGCATCGTCCAGTATTCCACTGTAGTTTCAGTGGCTACGGAAGCCTTCGAGCAGCGCTGGAGACGCTAACGATGGAGTAGCCTATGACCCGACTGAGGATGACGGCAGCAGCGACCACTGGCTAATAAGGGGTGGAGTGGTCTGAGTGTCAGTGTGATAGACCACTGCAGCAGCGACCACTGACTTACCAGCGCTGACGTACGGGGGAGAAAAACAATAGTTATTGTGTTTCTTTGTCTTGACGTTAATAAATTTCCCACACTGCATCGTCACCAATAGCAATTCATCAATTATTAACCAGAGAACCGGTAAGGACAGAGAGGGATGGTGAGGGTATAATGTAACCGAAATAGACTGACCAAAGATTCAGAGTTGATAGATTGAAGAGAGTTGGGGAAAAAAAGTTTCCCACCACAAGTTAAAGATGGGGTAAAGTGGTCCAAACACAAGCTAAGGTAAGCTCCTACATCTAGCGACCTTTCTCTTATAAATCTAGCGACCTTACTGTAAATATTTGGACAGTCGTCTTTTCACTTTTATAAACTGAAGCATCGAAAACTACGACACATAATAAAAATAATGAAAAAATATGTAATTTTCTATTTATAAAAATAAATAGAAAAAATAACACTTAAATAATAATGTAATAATAATAATAATAATAATAATAATAATAACAACATAAGAATGGAGGAACACTGTAGGAGGCCTACTGGCCCATGCCAGCAGGTCTTGCTCAAATCCAACAATCCCGGTGATATCACGATGCCCATGAAAGCCCCTGTGGAGTAGAATTAGTGGTCTGGGACCGGGTCGACGGTGGGCGGGAAGGGTTGATGAACCCTATACCTTTACCTTTGATATACCTTTGAAGAGTTTCGAGAGTATCTACTCTCTGAGCCCGGCCATGGGCCAGGCTCGTCTGGTGCTTGCCTGGTCAACTCGGCATGGAAATATAAACACATAAGCAGTATAATATAACCTTTTATTGACATATGGAGGCCCGCTGACCCACATATCCATCACAGCCTGATTGATCTGGAACCCGATGAAGATACTTGTCCAGTTTCCTCTTGAAGGCTTCTACACTGGTTCCAGCGATGTTTCGGATATCTTCTGGTAAGATGTTGAATAGTCTGGGACCCCGGATGTTAATACAGTGCTCCTGTATTGTCCCCACCGCATCCCTGCTCCTCACTGGGTTTATTTTACACTTTCTCCCATATCTCTCACTCCAGTATGTTGTTATGGCAGTGTGCAGATTTGGGACCATGCCCTCAAGTACTTTCCATGTATATATTATCATGTATCTCTCTCTCCTCCGCTCCAATGAGTACATGTTCAAGACTTGAAGGCGTTCCCAATAATTTAGATGTTTCAATGGCTCAATGTGAGCCGTAAACGATCTCTGAATTTGTTCCAGCTCTGATATTTCTCCTGCCCTGAACGGGGCCGTCAGCACTGAGCAGTATTCTAAGTGAGGGAGCACTAGCGATTTGAAGAGTGTCACCATCGGCATTATTTCCCTTGTTTTGAAAGTTCTCAATACCCACCCCGTCATCTTCCTGGCTGTTGTGATCTTTGTCTTGTTATGGTCTTTAAAAGACAGATCAGCAGACATAATTATTCCCATGGAAGCAACATCAGGTATGGTCTGGGTAGGTGATTCAAGGGTATTGGCAAGTGTTACGATGGTATGACAGTCGGAGCTGTGGCGTTGGACAGATCCAGAAAAAAAAGGTCACAGGGAAAAAAAAGTCACAAGAAAAAAAGCCACAGGAGAATAAATAACAATACAAACCTAACCTAACCTAACCTAACCCTGAATATACATGTGATGCCAGGATATTATGTGAGATGTTTTCAGCCTCTACGTGTCATGTATTGTCAATGACTGACTTAAATGTTTTTGTTTCATTGTTTTACTTTGCTGAAGAAAATGAATAAAAGGTGATTTGTTGTCAACGTGTATAAATCATGTACTTTCAATAACTTATTTAAAATATTTTTTTGTTTAATTACTTTAGTTGTTTATGGTATTTAAATAAATTGTGACTGTTTTTCCCAGTGACTTTTTTTCCCTAGCCAAATTGTGACTCTTTTTTTTCCCTCTGATTTTTCCAGTGATTTTTTTCCTCAGCCAAAATTGTGACTTTTTTCTGTGACTTTTTTTCCTGTGACTTTTTTTTACCGGACACCTGTTGGTCAATGGTTGGTTGGTTAATGGTGTTCAGGCCGGTTGACACCATTAGGGTCATTAAGGCTTCACGGAATCTTTTCCTCACCAGACAAAAATACTTTAATAACAAAGAATGGGAACTAAACTAATCTCTCATTATATAGACGATGAGGATAAACATCTTTCGGTATTGATCAACGAGACACTTGTGCAGCATCTGGGTGTCCTTATTCTGGAAACGTTTCGCCCGTCTGTGGCTTCTTCAGCCCAATGGTAGAAGATGAGGAGTCCCTCAGCTTGGAGTCCACGTGTTCAGTCCATCAATCTTGAGGGACTGATTACCTCAAACTCCTTATCTTCCACCTTTCTCTGCACTGGACTGGGGAAGCCAATGGCTGGAGAAACGTTTCCAGAATAAAGATACCCAAATGTTGCACAAGTGTCTCATTCCTCGTCGGTTATCTAAATCATTTATTCAATTTGTGGTGTATATGTCCTCCCTGAGATGAGAGAGATGAGACTTCTTGACATAAGAGGAAAGGGCGGTCACAGAGCTGACACTGAACAAGAGAGGGCAGCTTCAAAACCCGTGATCCTTTACTCCCGTGATCCTTTACTCCCGTGATCCTTAACCAGTGATCCCTAACTACAATACCTCAACAAATCCTTGAAGGTGTGGGAAAGAGAGAGAAAGGCCCTCCATGTCACTAGGCGAGTCACACCCGGAGTTTGGGACCTAGCTCACAGGTGGCGCTGACGTACACTCTCCTACAGCAGCAGAGGACACTAAGAACGACCGTAGCCACTCGCATTCCTCCAGATATTAACACTGACACCTCAGTACATTCGAAAAGAAATATATGACGTATGTGTGTGGGCGCACGGCCATCTCTACATATGGTTTACCTAGATACAGGTATTAGTATATTAGTGATGGTAGGAGAGGCAGGGATGGCCATCTGTGGAGCGCGTGGAGAACTATGCCAGCTGGGGAAGGAGGAGGCAGCCGGCCACATGTCAACAGGTGGCCGGCTCTTTGTCTTCCACGCTGCCCACCTACACCCACTTTGTCTCCAGATCCCATGCGTACCACGGGTATCTGCTAAGGGAGCCGGGCATCATCGTCACACCCTCTCCCCTTCCTTTTCCCAAAGTTCTCAGAGAACCTATGAGGGTTATCTCTTAGATTTTGAGAGACCCAGTTCTAGTTTCTCTTTGAAAATACGTGGAAGTACCCCACAGAGAACGTGTAAAGTACCCCACAGAGAACGTGTAAAGTACCCCACAGAGAACGTGTAAAGTACCCACAGAGAACGTGTAAAGTACCCCACAGAGAACGTGTAAAGTACCCCACAGAGAACGTGTAAAGTACCCCACAGAGAACGCGTAAAATATCTCACAGAGAACGTGTAAAGTACCCCACAGAGAACGTGTAAAGTATCCCACAAAGAACGTGTAAAGTACCCCACAGAGAACGTGTAAAGTACCCTACAGAGAACGCGTAAATGTCTCACAGAGAACGTGTAAAGTATCTCAGAGAACGTGTAAAGTACCCCACTGAATGCAGTTCGAAAAGAACGTATCATGTAGAGAACGTTATTTCAGAGTACTACCTCAAACAGAACGTACCTCACAAAGAACGTTCCTCACAGAGAAGGTACATCAAAACAGAGCGATAAGCTAACGTGAAGGACTTAGGAGTGATAATGTCAGAGGATCTCACCTTCAAGGAACATAAGTCAGTATCACAACCACGAGGAAAGTGATAGGATGGATAATGAGAACCTTCAAGGCAAGGGATGCCATGCCAATGATGATTCTTTGGAAGTCACTTGTTTTCTCTAGGGTGGAATACTGCTGTACTCTACCAGCTCACTTTAAGGCAGGCGAAATTGAAGATCTAAAGAATGTACAGAAAACCTTCACTGCACGTGTAAGTACAGTCAAACCCCTTAATTACTGGGAACATTTGAAATCCTTTGACTTGTACTCCCTGGAACACAGACGAGACAGATACATTGTAATTTACACCTGGAAAATACTAGTGAGACCAGTTTCAAATTTACACACAGAAAGGAAAAAGCAGAGGTGCCATGAATACACTGAGATACAAACAAGTGTACGGGGCCCATGCGCTCAGCCCCAAGCCCAGACTCGTGGAACTCTGTGTTCATTAAGAACTGCAAGAAACCCCTCTCACAGGCCCTAAGTATACTATGGAGAAGGAGCTTAGACACAGGCGAGATTCCACAGTCACTAAAAACAACGGATATAGCCCAACTCAATAAAGGTGGCAGCAAAGCAGTAGCTAAGAACTATAGACCAATAGCTTTAACGTCCCACTTCAACTTCCTAACCAATAGAACACAAAGAGTTGTGGTAAACAGAGTTAAATCGGATGCTGCCATAGTGAAGAGCTCTGTCCCACAAGGCACAGTACTCGCACCTATCCTGTTCCTCATTCTCATCTCAGACATAGACAGAGATGTAAACCACAGCACTGTATCATCCTTTGCAGATGATACTAGGATCTGCATGAGAGTGTCATCCATTAAGGACACGGCAAATCTCCAAGAAGATATAAACCAAGTTTTCCAATGGGCAACAGAGAACAATATGATGTTCAATGAAGACAAATTCCAACTACTCCGTTATGGAAAACTGGAGGAAATAATAGCTAGGACTGAGTATATTACAAACTCCAATCCCACAATAGAGCGGAAAAGTAATGTGAAGGACCTGGGTGTGGTAATGTCCGAAGACCTCACCTTTAAGGACCACAACAATGCCACTATTACAACTGCGAGGAAACTGATAGGATGGATAATGAGAACATTCAGAACAAGGGATGCTAAGCCAATGATGATCCTTTTTAAATCACTTGTTCTCTCTAGGCTAGAATACTGCTGTACATTAACATCCCCATTCAAGGCAGGTGAAATTGCAGATCTAGAGAATGTACAGAGAACCTTTACTGCACGTATAAGTTCCATCAAACACCTTAACTACCGGGAACGCCTTGAAGCACTAGACTTATATTCACTGGAGCGCAGGCGAGAGAGATATATCATAATCTACACCTGGAAGATTCTGGAGGGACTGGTCCCTAATATGCACACAGAAATCACTCCATACGAAAGTAAAAGACTTGGCAGACAGTGCAACGTACCCCAGTGAAAAGTAGGCGCGCCACTGGTACACTAAGAGAAAACACAATAAGTGTCCGGGGCCCAAGACTGTTCAACAGCCTCCCACCAACCATAAGGTGCATTACCAGTAGACCCCTGGTTGTCTTCAAGAGGGAAGTGGACAGATACCTAAAGTCAGTGCCAGATCAGCCGGTCTGTGGTTCGTACGTTGGACTACGTGCATCCAGCAGTAACAGCCTCGTTGATCAGGCCCTGATCTACCGGGAGGCCTGGTAATAGACCGGGCCGCGGGGACGTTGATCCCCGAAATGCCCTCCAGGTAGGTATGCCCTCCAGGTAGGCCCAAGACTATTCGAAAACCTCCCATCATGCACGAGGGGGGTGGGTTGTTGGACGCGGAGGCGATGACTCTTGGAACGCTCTCCAGGTAGACACAGAGAACGTGTCTCATAGGGAGCGTACGTTACAGAGAACGTATCTCACAGAGAACATACCTCACAGAGAACGTAACTCTCAGAGTTCTCAGAAAATCGTAGATGATTGAGTCGCCAACATAAACTAAAACGTCTTAGACTTCTGCTTCGAGGAGCTGGAGTACTGAACGTTGGTACTCTTCCAATAACAACAACAACAAACATAATAATAGTTGCAGCAAACCCTGGGTTATTTTTTTCTTGGTGACCTTCACTAGCTAGTGTTACGTCACGTGTTACGTCACGTGTTATGTCACGCGGGATGAGCCAGGTGTAACACCAGGGGAAACAAGGCCAGAACTTAGCGTGTTAAGTATACGAATTAATTATCGACTACAAGAGGACTATTAGGACAGCCTCACACCTGTCCACTAACATCAAGAATGCTTTTATTTCCTAAATAGGGGATTAATATATTATTGATGTATATGCTCTGATCTATATGAAAGATGTACTTCCCTGCTGTATATACACGGAGATAAAGGCTTCTCTGTGTATATACCTTGCGGATAACTCGGTCAAGATGTGGCGTTGATACTGAGAGTCCACAAACAACTGTCGTTTCTTATATGGTTCATCTGTATGCAGGCATGCGCCCTCAGCAGCCTCGATGAAAGAGCAGATCCTTGTAGGGTGAGGCAGGCGCTGCAGAAGGGTGTGACTCAGGAGATGGGCGCCACACAGGGGAGTCCTCCTCCTACTCCTCCGGGGGGTTCACAGTGCTCTCCTTGTGTAAAGACGCCCAGGCCCTGGCTATAAATACTGGCGGTGAGATAAACCCGTTGGGGTTCACCACTGTGGATCTCTGACCTCGAAACAATAGCCATTATTGGAAGGAGCGCATGCCGTGGTGCGCCCGGTGGTTGTTGTGGTCTGGTTGATGCGGTGTGGTTGGTGGTTGGTTGTGATTGTACGTAGTGTGGTTGGTGGTTGGTTGTGATTGTACGTAGTGTGGTTGGTTGTTGGTTGTGATTGTACGTAGTATGGGTCTGGTTGTGGTGGGAGGTGTGGTGTGATTAGTTGATGTCGTGGAGGATAATTTTTGCGACTCTAGTTCGACCATTCACATAACCCAAGTTCGATCATTCACACAACCCAAGTTCGACCATTCACACAACCCAAGTTCGACCATTCACACAACCCAAGTTCGACCATTCACATAACCCAAGTTCGACCATTCACATAACCCAAGTTCGACCATTCACACAACCCAAGTTCGACCATTCACACAACCCAAGTTTGATAATTTCTTACAAGTTCAGTCATTCACATAAATGAAGCTTGACCATTCTCACAACTCTGATCGTTCGTCGTACAAGACCGATCATTCATATAAGAGACGTTCACACACTCGCTGCCGGGCAAGAAGGACACATGCGATCATTCATATAAGAGACGTTCACACACTCGCTGCCGGGCAAGAAGGACACATGCGTCTAGCTCCTGCAGGAAGTACAGTATAATTACTACGGTGATGGTTGTAATAAATACTGGAGCCAACACTCGGGGGCCACTCCAGAGTCACCCTTATTAGTTGAACATCCGGTAGGGGGAGAGGGTGGTGAGGGAGGGTGAAGGGTGAGTGAGAGTGATGAGTGAGAGAGGGGGAAGACGGTGAGTGAGGGAGGGCTATAGGGTAGTGATGGTGGGGAATAGGGGGGAAATGGGTCGGGGAATGGTGTGGGGGGATTTAGATTCCACTTGATCGTATCATTACACACTGCTGTCTCTGTGTCCACCACGCACCTCTACCACACCCACACTTTACCCCACGCACACCCCCACACTTTACCCCACGCACACCCCCACACTTTACTTCACACACTTACACTTTACCCCACACTTTACCTCACATGCCCCACACTTTACCACACGCACACCCCACACTTTACCACACGCACACCTCACATTTTACCTCCTACACCTCACATTTTACCTCCCACACCCACACTTTACCCCCACACACCACACTTTACCCTACACACCCCACACTTCACCTCCCACACCCACACTTTACCGCCACGCATCACAATTTACCTCACACACCCCACACTTTACCTCACACACCCCACACTTTACCCCATACACCCCACACTTTACCTCACACACCCACACTGGTCCCTAATTTTCACACAGAAATCACTCCATACGAAAGCAAAAGACTTGGCAGACGGTGCAACGTACCCCCAGTGAAAAGTAGGGGCACCACTGGTACACTAAGAGAAAACACAATAAGTGTCCAGGGCCCAAGACTGTTCAACAGCCTCCCACCAGCCATAAGGGGCATTACCAGTAGACCTCTGGTTGCCTTCAAGAGGGAGCTGGACAGATACCTAAAGTCAGTGCCAGATCAGCCGGGCTGTGGTTCGTACGTTGGACTACGTGCAGCCAGCAGTAACAGCCTCGTTGATCAGGCCCTGATCCACCGTGAGGCCTGGTCATAGACCGGGCCGCGGGGACGTCGATCCCCGGAATGCCCTCCAGGTAGACCCCACACTTTACCTTACACACTCACACTTTAACTCACACACACCCCACACTTTACTTCACACACCCCACACTTTACTTCACACACCCCACACTTTACTTCACACACCCCACACTTTACTTCACACACCCCACACTTTACTTCACACACCCCACACTTTACCCCACACACCTCACACTTTACTTCACACACCCCACACACACCCCACATTTTACCCCACACACCCCACACTCTACCCCACACACCCCACACTTTACCTCACACATTCACACTTTACCCCAAGACAACAGTGCATAAGTGTTCGCAATAGAGCTAACAGAATCCTAAATAATAATAGAAGTCCTCAGGTTGTTCTTCAACTCTATATATCTTTGGTTAGGCCTCATTTAAATTATGCTGCACAGTTTTGATCACCGTATTACAGACTGGATATAAATGCTTTGGAAAACGTACAAAGGGGATAGACTGAGGGCCCTGAATCTGGACTCTCTAGAAAGGCATAGAATTAGGGGGGATATGATTGAGGTGTATAAATGGAAAACAGGAATAAATAAAGGGGATGTAAATAGCGTGCTAAAAATATCTAGTATTGACAGGACTCGCAGCAATGGTTTTAAGTTGCATAAATTCAGATTCAGGAAGGATATAGGAAAGCATTGGTTTGGTAATAGAGTTGTCGATGAGTGGAACAAACTCCCGATTACAGTTATAGAGGCTAAAACGTTGTGTAGTTTTAAAAATAGGTTGGATAAATACATGAGTGGGTGCGGGTGGGTATAAGTTGGACCTGACTAGTTTGTGCTACTAGGTTAGATGCCGTGCCCTTAAGTGAATGTGACTGACCTGACCAGGTCAAGGCATTGGCTTAAGTCGGTGGGAGAATTGGACCTGCCTCGCATGGGCCAGTAGGCCTGCTGCAGTGTTCCTTCTTTCTTATGTTCTTATTAACATATAGCATATTATTTCAGCCTCAGTCACCCTCGCAACAGTCACCCTCGCAACAGTCACCCTCGCAACAGTCACCCTCGCAACAGTCACCCTCGCAACAGTCACCCTCGCAACAGTCACCCTCGCAACAGTCACCCTCGCAACAGTCACCCTCGCAACAGTCACCCTCGCAACAGTCACCCTTGCAACAGTCACCCTCGCAACAGTCACCCTCGCAACAGTCACCCTCGCAACAGTCACCCTCGCAACAGTCACCCTCGCAACAGTCACCCTCGCAACAGTCACCCTCAGGGCTGTATAAACAATCAAAGTCAGTACTGGAGAAACCAGGGGTATGGGCACCAGGGGCCATACCAGGTAGGACATCACCAGTGGTACTAACCAAACACAAAGAAAGACCAAACATCCCAAATGGTAACTCCTGCTTCATATTTGCAAATATTCAGGGTCTGAAATCAAATAAAAATGACAAAGTTAGTTATGTTAGTGGACTCCTATCAGAAGCAAATGCCATGTTTGGAGCATTTACAGAAACACATACAAGGGATGTTTTGGACGGAGAGATTCAGATAGAAAACTATAACATGTATAGATGTGATAGAATTAATAGGTCACAGGGAGGAGTAGGACTCTATATAAAAGATACTCTCTGTTGCACAGAAGTTTTGAACGCTACGAATGATATAGTAGAAATCCTCGGCATTAAAGTGGAAAATAAGAATCTAGTAATTATCCTAGTATACAAACCACCATCAGCAACTGCGGAGGAATTCACAGAGCAGTTAAAGAAGATAGATAGCTATCTGGATAGGCTAGAAAATCCCACCCCAAACATTTTAATCCTTGGAGATTTTAATCTCCCTCATGTAAAATGGAAGATGAGGCACCATAATGTTATACCAGAAATAACTCCTGGAAGCACCCTGGCCCAACAGGCACATACCAGGGAACTAATGAGGCTTTGTGAAAAGTACTCACTAAACCAACAGATAATTGATCCCACTAGAAATGAAAATACCCTGGATTTGATATTCACAAACAACGAGGAATTAATCAGAGACATAACAGTTACAAAAACAATATACTCTGATCATAACATCATAGAAGTTCAAACTAGTATTAACTCAGGGTTAGGGAACTGCGACACTAATGTTAGAGACGGAATGTTCAGTAAGTTTAATTTTAATAACCATAGAATTGACTGGTAAAAAATAAACCAAGAGCTATCAGACATATCATGGGAATCAGACATGAGCACCCTAAATCCCCACCAGTGCCTAGAGAAGCTGAATACAGAAGCATACAAGGTATGTATGAAACACGTACCATTGAGGAAACCCCGAAGAAGATCAGATATAGAGAGAGAGCGTAGGAGATGGTACAGGAGAAGAAAACGGGGTACTGAATTGCTGAAAAACACAGTTATGTTGCAACAGAAGAGAGATAGCCTTAACCGAGAGATCACGGAATTAGAACAAAAACTTAAGATGTCATACCTGACAGAAGAAGTACAAAGGGAACAAAGAGCCATTCAGGATATTGCAAGAAACCCAAAATATTTCTACTCCTATGCAAAATCCAAGCTAAGAACTACCTGTAGAATTGGACCATTATTGAGAGGAGATTCGTATACGGACGATGAACAGGAAATGAGTGAAATTCTAAAAGAACAGTATGAGTCAGTGTTCAGCAACCCACTAAATGACAGCAAGGTAGAAAATGCAGAAATATTTTTCACTCCAGCAGAAGGCTGCGCAGACCACCTAACCGACATTAGTACAAATTCCATAGATTTCGAAAAGAAATGGCCAACATGCCCACTCACTCAGCACCTGGACCAGATTCATGGAATGCTTTATTTATAAAGCAGTGCAAAGTACCATTAGCAAGAGCCCTTAGTATTCTGTGGAGAAAGAGCTTAGATCTAGGTGAAATTCCAGAGGCCTTAAAGAGTGCAGACATAGCTCCTTTGCATAAGGGAGGTAGTAGAGCACTAGCTAAAAATTACAGACCAGTAGCCCTCACTTCTCACATCATAAAAATCTTTGAAAGAGTGATGAGACGGCAGATTACAAAGTTCATGGACCAGCACAACCAACATAACCCGAACCAGCATGGCTTTAGAGCGGGTCGATCATGCCTGTCACAGCTGCTGAACCATTATGACAGAATTACGGAGGCATTGGAGGACGACCAAAACGCAGATGTGATTTACACAGATTTTGCAAAGGCGTTTGACAAATGCGATCATGGAGTGATAGCGCACAAAATGAGGGCCATAGGCATTACGGGAAGGTAGGCAGGTGGATTTTGAGTTCCTAACACAAAGAACACAAAAAGTAGTAGTGAACAGGGCAAGATCCAGCATCAGCGAGGTCAAAGCTCAGTGCCCCAAGGCACTGTCCTGGCACCTCTGCTGTTTCTCATCCTCATAGCAGACAGATAAAAACACCCAGCACACTTTTGTATCATCATTTGCAGATGACACTAAAATAAGCATGAAAGTCACTACGGTAGAGGACACTGAAAAATTACAGGAGGACATAAGCAAGGTCTTCCAATGGGCAGTGGAGAACAACATGACGTTCAATGGTGATAAGTTTCAGCTGCTTAGGTATGGAAAAAATGAAGAACTCAAAAGGAACACTATATACAAAACGCAAGAGGGTCACCACATAGAACGAAAGGAACACGTAAAGGACTTGGGAATAATTATGTCTGCTGATCTGTCGTTTAAAGACCATAACAAGACAAAGATCACAACAGCCAGGAAGATGACGGGGTGGGTATTGAGAACTTTCAAAACAAGGGAAATAATGCCGATGGTGACACTATTCAAATCGCTAGTGCTCCCTCACTTAGAATACTGCTCAGTGCTGACGGCCCCGTTCAGGGCAGGAGAAATAGCAGAGCTGGAACAAATCCAGAGATCGTTTACGGCTCACATTGAGCCATTGAAACATCTAAATTATTGGGAACGCCTTCAAGTCTTGAACATGTACTCATTGGAGCGGAGGAGAGAGAGATACATGATAATATATACATGGAAAGTACTTGAGGGCCTGGTCCCAAATCTGCACACTGCCATAACAACATACTGGAGTGAGAGATATGGGAGAAAGTGTAAAATAAACCCAGTGAGGAGCAGGGGTGCGGTGGGGACAATACGGGAGCACTGTATTAACATCCGGGGTCCCAGACTATTCAACATCTTACCAGAAGATATCCGAAACACGGCTGGAACCAGTGTAGAAGCCTTCAAGAGGAAACTGGACAAATATCTTCACCAGGTGCCAGATCAACCAGGCTGTGATGGATATGTGGGGCAGCAGGCCTCCAGCAGCAACAGCCTGGTTGACCAGGCAAGCACCAGACGAGCCTGGCCCATGGCCGGGCTCAGAGAGTAGATACTCTCGAACTCTTCAAAGGTATATATCAATTTCAAACAATAAGATAAGAAAATTTCAAGCGATAGGATAAGAAAAATTCCCCCTTCCCCTTCAGGAAGATGCATTAAGGTCACAATAATACGTTAAAAGTTCATCCTATAAGAAAAAAAAGGTCATAGTTTCGCCTAGCACTTCTAGGTTAGAATTGGGCCATTTAACTTTCAGAATCTACATAAGTGACTTAGAATATATAACGATCTAGAGTTAATAAACGATGACTTAGAGAGAATAAATGTCGATGCGGGTAAGAACGCTCACGGTAAGAACACTCACGTTAAGGACGCTCACGGTAAGAACGCTCACGGTAAGAACGCTCACGGTAAGAACACTCACGGTAAGAACACTCACGTTAAGGACGCTCACGGTAAGAACACTCACGGTAAGAACACTCACGGTAAGAACACTCACGGTAAGAACACTCACGGTAAGAACACTCACGGTAAGAACACTCACGGTAAGAACGCTCACGGTAAGAACACTCACGGTAAGAACACTCACGGTAAGAACAGTCTCGGTAAGAACGCTCACGGTAAGAACACTCACGGTAAGAACACTCACGGTAAGAACACTCACGGTAAGAACGCTCACGGTAAGAACACTCACGGTAAGAACACTCACGGTAAGAACACTCACGGTAAGAACACTCACGGTAAGAACGCTCACGGTAAGAACGCTCACGGTAAGAACACTCACGGTAAGAACACTCACGGTAAGAACACTCACGGTAAGAACACTCACGGTAAGAACACTCACGGTAAGAACGCTCACGGTAAGAACACTCACGGTAAGAACACTCACGGTAAGGACGCTCACGGTAAGAACGCTCACGGTAAGAACACTCACGGTAAGAACGCTCACGGTAAGAACACTCACGTTAAGGACGCTCACGGTAAGAACACTCACGGTAAGAACACGCACGGTAAGAACACTCACGGTAAGAACACTCACGGTAAGAACACTCACGGTAAGAACA
This sequence comes from Cherax destructor, assembly GCA_009830355.1. Lineage (NCBI taxonomy): Eukaryota > Metazoa > Arthropoda > Malacostraca > Decapoda > Parastacidae > Cherax > Cherax destructor. The sequence continues at coordinate 27,242 of WNWK01009300.1, forward strand.
CTCACGGTAAGAACACTCACGGTAAGGACGCTCACGGTAAGAACACTCACGGTAAGGACGCTCACGGTAAGAACACTCACGGTAAGAACACTCACGGTAAGGACGCTCACGGTAAGAACACTCACGGTAAGAACACTCACGGTAAGAACACTCACGGTAAGAAACTCACGGTAAGAACACTCACGGTAAGAACACTCACGGTAAGGACGCTCACGGTAAGAACACTCACGGTAAGAACACTCACGGTAAGAACACTCACGGTAAGAACACTCACGGTAAGAACACTCACGGTAAGGACGCTCACGGTAAGGACGCTCACGGTAAGGACGCTCACGGTAAGGACGCTCACGGTAAGAACGCTCACGGTAAGAACACTCACGGTAAGAACACTCACGGTAAGAACACTCACGGTAAGAACACTCACGGTAAGAACACTCACGGTAAGAACACTCACGGTAAGAACACTCACGGTAAGAACACTCACGGTAAGAACACTCACGGTAAGAACACTCACGGTAAGGACACTCACGGTAAGAACACTCACGGTAAGAACACTCACGGTAAGAACACTCACGGTAAGGACACTCACGGTAAGAACACTCACGATAAGAACACTCACGGTAAGAACACTCACGGTAAGAACACTCACGGTAAGAACACTCACGGTAAGAACACTCACGGTAAGAACACTCACGGTAAGAACACTCACGGTAAGAACACTCACGGTAAGAACACTCACGGTAAGAACACTCACGGTAAGAACACTCACGGTAAGAACACTCACGGTAAGAACACTCACGGTAAGGACACTCACGGTAAGAACGCTCACGGTAAGAACACTCACGGTAAGAACGCTCACGGTAAGAACGCTCACGGTAAGAACGCTCACGGTAAGGACGCTCACGGTAAGGACGCTCACGGTAAGGACGCTCACGGTAAGAACGCTCACGGTAAGAACACTCACGGTAAGAACACTCACGGTAAGAACACTCACGGTAAGAACACTCACGGTAAGAACACTCACGGTAAGAACACTCACGGTAAGGACGCTCACGGTAAGGACACTCACGGTAAGAACGCTCACGGTAAGAACACTCACGGTAAGAACGCTCACGGTAAGAACGCTCACGGTAAGAACGCTCACGGTAAGGACGCTCACGGTAAGGACGCTCACGGTAAGGACGCTCACGGTAAGAACACTCACGGTAAGAACACTCACGGTAAGAACACTCACGGTAAGAACACTCACGGTAAGGACGCTCACGGTAAGAACACTCACGGTAAGAACACTCACGGTAAGAACACTCACGGTAAGAACACTCACGGTAAGGACGCTCACGGTAAGGACGCTCACGGTAAGGACGCTCACGGTACGGCAAGACGCCGGAAAACCATTCAATAATTTCTGAGAACACATAAACCTGCAGGAGGATGTGGCTGAGATGTTGTTATAGTCTGAGGAGTCGTACGTCGGATAGCTATGATGGCAGGTACGTCGGATAGTTATGATGGTAGGTACGTCGGATAGTTGTGATGGTAGGTACGTCGGATAGTTATAATGGTAGGTACGTCGGATAGCTATGATGGCAGGTACGTCGGAGAGCTATGATGGCAGGTTCGTCGGATAGTTGTGATGGTAGGTACGTCGGATAGGTATGATGGCAAGTACGTCGGATAACTCTACAGGGAAGTATACCAAAGTAATCCTTTTTCTTTGCTCTTGAGAGTAAATACACGTCTTGGTTCATCATTAGCAGCCTCCGCGTGCGTCTTGTATATCTTTGTTGAATATCTTATCTCATCTTATTGTTCACCCTTACAAGCAGGGCGGTATTAAGGTGACTCTGAGGTGACTCTGAGGTGGCTGAATCGTCAGGAAAGTCGATTCGCCAGAAAGATCCTAAGTTTGACTCATGGAAATGACGAGGACAGAAAAAATCAACGAATTTGTTAAGCAAGAAATGTTCTCAGTGAAGACGTGGTAACTCATTCATCAAATTATATTCATATGAGTCACTTCAGATTGCATCCGTTTTAAAGGTGTCCATTAATTAGTTTAATATTCGAGGTTAATAACTAATTTTGTGTTTACTAATAATCTCGTACATCCTGGTTATGCTTAGAGTGAGTGGAAGAAGTGTTACTGAAGCTGCGTCAGTATGTAAACAAGACACACGTAGCAGGGACCTGATGGGCTACTTCAGTGTTCATCTATTCTTATGTTCTGAACGTAGTTCATAAGGGAATGAGAAAAAGAAGAGTGGAATAGGGTGAGAAAGAAGAATAAGGTAAAGAGGAAGGGGGACCGAGACATACAACAGGTGGTGGTCGAGTCAGCGTGAGGATACACCATGAAAATATCCCGAACAAGATAATGAGGGCCAAGACTCCCTCCAGCCTCCAGGTGTCTCGCCCTGCTGCTGGCAGCATGATTGCCTCCTCTGATAACTTACTAATGCTCCCACCGAACACAGTTTGTACCAGAGGAGGGCCGGGGGGGGGGGGGGGTAGAGCAGTGTCGAGACAGGAGGTAAGGGATCAGAGCTGAGAACAGACGCTGCTTCAACACCATCACCCCAGGCGAGGCTTCCTGGCTCCTCCTGCCTCTCCGTCGACTACTAAGTAGAGAGGAGGGTCAACAAGGGAGTGTTTTTTTATATTAAACAAAACTAGGTACATCAGTAGTATGTGGCTGCCTACTCCATGTCTGGCTTGACTAGATTATTCTAAGATAAATCTGCATAATGTACTATTGATATATGGCTGCATCAATGTGGCCTCAGGTACCCGTCCAACATATAGTTAAAGCTACTCAAAGTTCTAGCCTCAATAATGCTAACTGGGAGTATGTTCCGCTCCTCTACAACTCTATTGCTAAAACTGGCATTTCAGTATTTCCCTATAAAACCTATTAGGCTGAGCAGGGAGACTTTAACATACGAGGCTGATGGAAAGGAGGCGGTAAGGAAAGGTAATAGCAGCAGGGGAGGTAATTGATGTATTGAACTGGGAGTCGGGATGGGGAGAATACCGATATCTGCTTAATTATCTCTGAAGAATGAAGGATAAGTAGAGGCTTGAGCTCCCAACAGTCTTGTTTAAGCCTGTTAGATCAGAGTGGAGACAAGTGGTTTTTATGGCTTGATGTGCTGTTGGAGAGTGATCAAGGTAACATGTAAAGTGAGTCAGGGGAAATCAGTTAGCCAGACATAAATTCTGGAGGGTAATACATATAAAACAAAGCTTTTCTTATTGGCTAGATGATGAATCCTACGAGTATATTATGGGGACGAGAATCGGCGTATCAACACAGGAAACAATGGTGGCCCATTCGGCTCACACTCGAAAAGTACACGGGGTCGAACCTTGGGTAAAGTGGGACATACAGGTAGGTAAATTAACACCTACTGTCCCTGTTGCCTAACTTCATATAGGTACCTGGGAGTTGGTCAACTGTTGCGGGTCGTATCCTGGGAGATGATCTAAACAAAAGAATCCAGACGGAAATAATGTCAGGGTTTGATATAAGAAGTGTTGTTAGCAAGGAAATAACTGATGAACTGTTATAGAGGCGTTGTATTAATAATCGTGGGGAGCCTAGCCTATATGTCAGCCTGTCCTTGGCTTGGTCGAGAGAGTGATGGAGAAGTGCGTGGTTCAAAAATTAGCCACGGGACTAGGCTTGACAAGGAAGCCTGCCTATAAATGTTGCTAGGATATATATACGATACAAGTAACAGACTGTTGACAATAAGCCACACTGACTGACTGTGCTATGCTCTTCCCTGGGCGTGGATGATGGTGTCCCTCAGTGTAACGGAAAGTGTGATAAATGGTTTAGAAAAATGATAAGTTGAAGAATGAGACGCTTGTGCAATATTTTGGAATCTTTATTGGGGAAACGTTTCGCTCCACAGTGGTTTCATCAGTCCAATACAAAGAAGAGCAGCGGTGGAAATAGAGGAGGAGTTTGAGGTAATGAGTCCCTCAGCCTGGAATCGATGTATACAGTCCATCAAGACTGATGGACTGTACACATCGATTCCAGGCTGAGGGACTCATTACCTCATACTTCTCTATTTCCACCATTCTTCTTTGTACTGGACTGATGAAGCCACTGTGTGGCGAAACGTTACCTCAGTAAAGATTCCAAAATGTTGCACAAGTGTCTCATTTTTCAACATGACGGTAACAGTCACTTCTAGTTCTCCCGTTAATTGTAGGAATATGTGGATACTGTGAAGACAGTGACAAGCCCTCGCTCTCAGTGATAAGGAAATGTGTAGAATTTTTAACACTTACTTCCTCTCAGTTTTTACACAGGAAGATACTAGCGATATCCCAAAAATAATAAATTATGTAGAACAGGACGATAGTAAACTATGCACGATTATGGTCACAAGTGACATGGTCCTTAGACAAATAGATAAATTAAAACCTAACAAATCCCCGGGCCCTGATGAACTGTATGCAAGGGTTCTAAAGGAATGTAAAGAGGAGCTTAGCAAACCTATGGCTAATCTTTTCAACATATCACTACAAACTGGCATGGTGCCAGATAAGTGGAAAATGGCAAATGTAATACCTATTATCAAAGAAGGTGACAGGTCCTTAGCTTCGAACTATAGACCAATAAGCCTAACCTCCATAGTGGGAAAATTTATGGCATCAATAATTGCCGAGGGAATTCGTAGCCATCTTGAAAAGCATAAATTCATTCATGTCATTCACTGAGGACACGGCAAATCTCTAAGAAGATATAAACCAAGTTTTCCAATGGGCATGTTCAGTAAAGACAAAGTCCAACTGCTCCGTTATGGAGAACTTGAGGAAATAATAGCTAGGACTGAGTACACTACAAACTCTAATCACACAATAGAGCGGAAAAGTAATGTGAAGGACCTTGGTGTGGCAATGTCTGAGGATCTCAACTTCAATGATCATAACAGTGCCATTATCACATCTGCGAAAAAACTGATAGGATGGATAATGAGAACATTCAAGACGAGATGCCAAGCCAGTGACGATCCTTTTTAAATCACTTGTTCTCTCTAGGCTAGAATACTGCTGTACATTAACAGATCCATTCAAGGCAGGTGAAATCGCAGATCTAGGGAATGTACAGAGAACCTTTACTGCACATATCAGTTCCATCAAACACCTTAACTACTGGGAAAGTTTGGAAGCACTTGACTTGTACTCACTGGAGCGCAGGCGAGAGAGATACATCATAATATACACCTGAGAAATCCTAGAGGGACTGGTCCCTAATCTGCACACATAAATCACTCCTTACGTAAGCAAAAGACTTGGCAGGCGATGCAACTTACGCCCATTGAAAAGTAGGGGCACCATTAGTACACTAAAAGAAAACACAATAAGTGTCCGGGGCCCAAGACTGTTACACAGCCTCCCACCAGCCATTAGGGGAATTACCAATAGACCCCTGGCTGCCTTCAAGAGGGAGCTAGAGAGATACCAAAAGTCAGTGCCGGATCAGCCGGCCTGTAGTTCGTACGCTGATCAGGCCCTGGTTGATCAGGCCCTGATCCACCGGGAGGCCTGGTCGTGGACCGGGCCGCGGATGTGTTGATCTCCGGAATACCCTCCAGGTAGGTAGACTCTAGGTAGGTAGGTGAGAAAGATAAATCCTAATCTACACCTGGAAGATATTAGAAGGATTGGTATTAAACCTGCACACCGAAATTACTTACTCTGAACACAAGAAGCTTGGCAGACGGTGCAGGACACCTCCAATGAAAAGCAAAGAAGCGATGAGTACACTGAGAGAGAGAACTTAATAAGTGTTAAGGGACCTCGACTCTTCAACGCCCTCTCTTCATGAATAAGGGAGATCACCAACAACCTTCAATTTTAAAAGGGCTGTTTCAGAAAGTATGATCACCAGGTTCCTGGAGCAACATTTGACTGCGGTTGTCGGGCATAACTTTGATCGACGCGGCACAACCCCGAGGCCTGGTCTGGCGGGCCACGGGGCCTGTGTCAGGAAGATAAGGAGAGGACAGGAGAGAGAGAGAGAGAGAGAGAGAGAGAGAGAGAGAGAGAGAGAGAGAGAGAGAGAGAAAGAGAGAGGACTTTTAATGGGGGGGGAAGACAGGGGTCACACTTTGACTATATCTCTCAAATCTCCAGGGACTGAGCCCGGGTTCTGCTAGTGTGAGCCGACGGCATCACTCTGAGCTACGAACCAATTACACAAGCACCCGTGAATAATTACACACACACACACACACACACACACATAATCAGGTACACAGATAATCTCACAAACATTTATTCATGTCGTAAAGCAAGTGGTAATTAACCTTTTATAAATCTGGGTCACTGTGCCATCTGAATATTCTACTCTAAACTTCAGCCACCGTTCGTGTCTGGTGTTTCTTTCACTCGCACGAACACACACTTCATGACGCACGAAATCGTAATGATACGATTACAAACAAACCATACCACAGGTGGGGTTCGAACCCGCTGTCAGAGAGTCTCAAAACTCCAAACCGTCGCTTAAGCCACTGGGCCAGCTAGCTTCAATAAGATTCACCTAACTTGCATTTGTGGACGCAATCAAGTCTCTGTTCCTGACTTCCGCCTGGCTGATTTCATAAGACTGAAAAATTACCTGGGTGGGCTGAACTGGAATGACCTGACAGTGGGTCAGGTAGGTGGTGATTGCCAATATGACGTTTTCCAGAGAACTTCTCAGACAACTTATGTTCCTAATAGGGAAATCAGATCAAACAAAAATGATCCTAAATGGATGAACAATAGATTAAAACATCTCATTGGTCAAAAGAGAGGCATAAATAGGCGAATCAAAAGAGGAGAAGGGCAATTAAGTAATCAATATATTCAGTTAAAGAGAGAAATAAAAAAAGGAATAAGGAAAGCAAAAAGAGACTATGAGGTTAAAGTTGCAAGAGAATCGAAGACTAACCCAAAAAGATTTTTTCAGGTATACAGAAGTAAGATTAGGGACAAGATAGGCCCACTCAAAAGTTACTCAGGTCAGCTCACCGTCAGTGATAAGGAAATGTGTAGAATTTTTAACACTTACTTCCTCTCAGATTTTACACAGGAAGATACTAGCGATATTCCAGAAATAATAAATTATGTAGAACAGGACGATAGTAAACTATGCACGATTAGGGTCACAAGTGACGTGGTCCTTAGACAAATAGATAAATTAAAACCTAACAAATCCACAGACCCTGATGAACTGTATGCAAGGGTTCTAAAGGAATGTAAAGAGGAGCTTAGCAAACCTATGGCTAATCTTTTCAACATATCACTGCAAACTGGCATGGTGCCAGATAAGTGGAAAATGGCAAATGTAATACTTATTTTCAAAGCAGGTGACAGGTCCTTAGATTCGAACTATAGACCAATAAGCCAAACCTCAATAGTGGGAAAATTTATGGAATCAATAATTGCGGAGGCAATTCGTAGCCATCTTGAAAAGCACAAATTAATCAACGAATCTCAGCACGGTTTTACAAAAGGGGCGTTCCTGCCTTACAAATTTAATAACTTTTTTCACTAAGGTATTTGAGGAGGTAGATCATGGTAATGAATATGATATTGTGTATATGGACTTCAGTAAGGCTTTTGATAGAGTCCCACATCAGAGACTATTGAGGAAAATTAAGGCACAAGTAATAGGAGGAGAAATTTTTTCTTGGGTAGAGGCATGGTTGACAAATAGGCAGCAGAGAGTTTGCATAAATGGGGAGAAATCAGAGTGGGGAAGCGTCACAAGCGGTGTACCACAGGGGGTCAGTATTGGGCCCCTTGTTGTTCACAATCTACATAAACGAAATAGATAAGGGAATAAATAGCATCATAAGCAAGTTTGCCGATGACACCAAAATAGGCCGTCCAATTAACTCAAATGAGGACATTAGAGCACTCCAGGAAGATTTGAATAGACTGGTGCAGTGGTCGGAGAAGTGGCAGATGCAGTTTAATATAAATAAATGCAAAGTTCTAAATATTGGACAGGACAATAACCATGCCACATATGAACTAAATAATGTAGATCTTAATACTACTGATTGCGAAAAGGATTTAGGAGTTCTGGTTAGCAGTAATCTAAAACCAAGAAAGCAGTGCATAAGTTTTCGCAATAAAGCGAATAGAATCCTTGGCTTCATATCAAGAAGCATAAATAGTAGGAGTCCTCAGGTTGTTCTTCAACTCTATATATCCTTGGTTAGGCCTCATCTAGATTATGCTGCACAGTTTTGGTCACCGTATTACAGAATGGATAAAAATGCTCTGGAAAACGTACAAAGGAGGATGACTAAGTTGATCCCATGTATCAGAAATCTTCCTTATGAGGATAGACTGAGGGCCCTGAATTTGCAAACTCTAGAAAGGCGTAGAATTAGGGGGGATATGACTGAGGTGTATAAATGGAAAACAGGAATAAATAAAGGGGATATAAATAGCGTGCTAAAAATATCTAGTATTGACAGATACTAGGATATAGGAAAGCATTGGTTTGGTAATAGAGTTGTCGATGAGTGGAACAAACTCCCGAGTATAGTTATAGAGGCTAAAACGTTGTGTAGTTTTAAAAATAGGCTAGATAAATATATGAGTGGGTGCGGGTGGGTGTGAGTTGGTCCTGACTAGCTTGTGCTACTAGGTCAGATGCCGTGCTCCTTCCTTAAGTGAATGTAACCTGACCTGCTGGGTCGGGGCATTGGCTTAAGCCGGTGGGAGACTTGGACCTGCCTCGCATGGGCCAGTATGCCTGCTGCAGTGTTCCTTCTTATGTTCTTATGACACAGTGGTGCCTATGCTAACCTTCCTTTGGTGTAGAAATATACCTAGTTGGATGAATCTTATTGAAGCTAGCTGGCCCAGGGCCTTTGACAGATGGTAGCTACTACTACTACTACTAATATGAATGCTATTACTACTACTACTACTATTTTTATTACTATTATTATTACTACTATTACTACTACTATTACTACTACTACTATTATTATTACTGCTACTATTATTGTTATTACTATTACTATTATTATTACTATTACTACTACTACTATTAATATTACTACTATTATTATTACTATTGTTATTATTACTACTACTATTATTATTACTATTATTATTATTATTATTACTACTACTATTATTATTATTACTATTATTATTACTACTACTACTATTATTATTACTACTACTACTATTATTATTACTATTATTATTACTACTACTACTATTATTATTACTATTACTATTATTACTATTATTATTACTATTACTACTACTATTACTACTACTACTATTATTACTATTATTATTACTACTACTATTATTATTATTACTATTATTATTACTACTACTACTATTATTATTACTACTACTACTATTATTATTACTATTATTATTACTACTATTATTACTATTACTATTATTACTATTACTATTATTATTATTACTACTACTATTACTACTACTACTATTATCATGAACGTAACAAAGAGGACGCTGCAGCCCCTCTTATTGTCATCCTCCTGCCTGGCGTCCAGGATGTAAGCAAGAAGTTAAAGAATATGACTGAAATGTCAGACAATGTACTTATATCGTACAGGTAAATTACAAACACAATGACTAGGAAGTGAGGGTAGAAGTCGGCACGACGAAGACATGACACCGGAAGTGAGTTCCCAGGTATGTTATTGCTAAGGAGGAAGGTTACTCACAAGGGGAATGAGTCATCTGGGTTACTCACAAGGGGAATGAGTCATCTGGGTTACTCACAAGGGGGTGGAAAGGTTGTTGGGACCTCGAGGGGGGTCGATGATCCCCAGAATGAAAACCAGGTAAGACAATAAGGATAGGCAACGGAGACTTAGGCCTGCTTAGCATAGACCAGTAGGCCTGCTGCAGTGCCCCCCTTTCTTCTGTTCCTAAGTTCTTGAATGGGGACCAATCAGAATGAGTCACTCCTACTACAGTTCTCCCCTGTTCTTGCTGGTTCTACATTACAGTTGTAGATGAGTGGAACAAACTTTCAGTTAATATCCTTGAAGCAAATACCTTTGAATTGGTGCAGAATAGGCTGGACAGATTCATGAGTGAAGAAACATTGAGTGAGAGCCTTTGATACGGTGCCCAGGAGGCCTACAGTTTTTATGCTATTATTTTAATTGTCCTTTTTATTTTATTTCTTACTTTTCCATTTCCTCCTCTAGCTCTCTTGATTATTTCTCTAAATGGTTCCGTCAGCTGTGTTCTGCAGAATTCAACACTTTCCTGTTCATGTCGTTGGCTTCCCTAAAGCTCTGGTTAGACCATGAACTTTCTGTGTGTCTTGGGCTTCACGTCCTGGTGTGAATCATAACGTAGCCTCCCAGCACTCTCTCATTAGACCTTTCATCATCTCGTGAAATGTCTGGCTATTCATCTTCCACGTTTTTTTTCAGTTTAGGAACTTTCTCTTTCCTGCTTAGTCTCCTGTCTAGTTGTCTGTTTTTCTTACAGGCCTCCCCTTTACTTCATTCCCTTTCTTCAGTGTCACCTCTATCGGGTCTTCAAAACATAGCATTGTGTGGTTACTTGGTTCCTTGAGGCCATCTGTAGCTAATATAAAATTTATAAGATTTGTTTAGGGTGAAAACCAGATCTAGTCTTGCAGGCTCGTCTTCTTGTCTCATTATTTGTGGTTTCTTTGACACAACTCATTAAAATTTCCATTACTGCTTCCACCGGACTCGATCTCCATGAATCTGGGCAATTATAAAGGCTTCAGCTCTCACTACCTGGAGTCGATTTCGGGGGTCACCGTCATTGCGACCCGGTCCCAGACAAGACCTGTCTGTTTCTCTGTTGCTGACGTCTCCCAAAATCAGCAATTGTGTACTGGTCAACACACACAAAAAAAAAACCCCAGCCCTGCATATCATTTGAAAGGGACCAAAAGGCACAGATTCTACAAACCTTGGGAAACTAAGCAAAGTAGCAAGATATTTTTTAATGCCAGTAAACTAAAAAAAATCCATCAACAAACAAGAAATACACTTCATTGGTATTTGCGAATATACATGGCCTTAAGGCATCCACCAACAACAAAATACCTTTCACCAGTGGTGAAAGGTATTTCACCACTGGTGAAATGCGATGTTTGCAGCCTTCACAGAGACCCACACAAAAGATCACTTTGACAGCAAAATATGGATAACAGGGCACAAATAATGTTATAGAACAGACAATCCCTGGAGGCAGCTCAGATGAAAAGTCACACACACGAGTTGCTGAATCTCTGTAATAAATACACCCTAAGCCAACAGATAGTGGAGCCAACAAGACTGGAAAACACACTTGATCTTATTTTCCCGAATAATGATGATCTAGTACGAAATATAACAGAATCAAAGACAGTTAATTCAGATCACACCCGAATGGAAGTCCAGACTTGTATACACAGGAGCCCTTAACCAGCAAAATGAATACAGTTATAAGGGTGCCTTCAAGAGTGAGCCGGACAGATACGTAAAGTCTGTACCCGATCAGCCGTGCTGTGCTTCGTAGGTTGGATTGCATGTGGCCAGCAGTAACTGCCTGGTTGATTAGGTCCTAATCCACCGGGAGGTCTGGTCGAGGACTGCGCCGCGGGGGCGTTGACCCCCGGAACACCCTTCAGGTAGACGCTTCAAGCTGTGTTCTGTATCCCTGTTACTGTCCTCATACTCCTTTACATTTCTCCTGTTGTTGGGTGAAGGGTTGTAATTAACTGGCGCCATTTCTCTGGCTCCTCTGGCTGCTATGTTGGTTGTCCTTGAACTCACTACATGTAATTTCCTCAGCTCTACAAACCACTAATAGTTAATATAAATGCCACTCCCCCCCTCTCTGTCTCTGTCTGTCTGTCTGTCTGTCTGTCTGTCTGTCTGTCTGTCTGTCTGTCTCTCTGTCTCTCTCTCTCTCTCTCTCTCTCTCTCTCTCTCTCTCTCTCTGTCTCTCTCTCTCTCAGCATGCAAGGAGAGGGAGGGAGACAACAGGTTTGTAGCGAGACGACACTGAAGGAGGGAGAGGGAAGGAATGGGTGGGAGGGTTTGGAGTGGGAGACGGGAGGTGGAGGGAATGGGTCGCTTGGGAGGGAGTTATAGACAGGGTGGGGCTCCCCCGCACCATATATACGCACACACTGCGTGGGAACGTTGGAGCCTTGGGTAAACAAGGTGAGGAAGCAAGGGTGGGGGGTCGTTGTTGTTGCTGTGGGGGTGGTGGGAGTAGTGGTGGGGTGGTAGATGGTGAGGTGGTGGGGCGGTGGTAGGAGAGGTGGTGGTGGTCGTAGGAGAGGTGGTGGTGGTCGTAAGAGAGATGGTGGTGGGGGATTTGGTAGTGGTGGTGGTAGGAGAGGTGGTGGTTGTGGTGGTGGTTGTAGGAGAGGTGGTGGTGGGGAGCACATAACAGAGGTCTTCTACGCTACGCCCACCTCTTACAAATACAATTTTTTATTTCCCAGAATACAAAGTGTTGTTACAATCTTTGGACTTACATATATATATATAATTTAATTTATCGTATTGGACAACCCCCTTTGTTATATAAAGCAGCTCGTTAGTTTGATATCTTTATTATGCACCCCATACCCATCCTGTGGGCGGTAGTCAAAAGATTACAGAGGTACATAATGGGTCCAGGGACTGGACCTCAAAGTTTGATAGCTGAGCAAGTTACAAAGGTAATGAACTCAGATGGTCACAATCATGACAAGTTACAAAGGTATTTGCAGATTACAGAGGTATATATAGGGTCCAGAGACTGGGCCCCAAAGTTTTGATAGCTGAACAAGGTACAATGGTAATTAATTCACTAGTTACAAGGTAATGAATCATGTAAGTAAATTTACTTACGTCTGTACATGGTTGCACTCATGAACAAATTATAAAGCAATGAGCAATCTATTAGTCTACACCCAGCCACAACTGTAATGAGTTATTGGTGCAAATTTTAATTGTTGGGTCACACACACACACATATACATATACACATACACACGCATACATGTATATACATACACACATACACATACACACATGTACATACACACACACACACACACGTGTCAATGCTTTTTTACAGGGAGCAAAGTCAGGGTATTTTTCCAGAATGGTCTGTAATATACCACTGTGGATAAAATACTTTGACATATCTTGAACATTTCTGAATGAGTAGTCTCTGAATTCATTAATTTTATCGCACTCCAGTACATAATGACGCAGGGTGTGACAATAATCCAGCAGCTCGGGCTGACTAAAACTAACATCTAGTTGTTTACTTAACTAGTAGCAAAACATATTTTTTACATTTATGGTCATTACATATATTACGGGCCCAGGTACAAGTTAGAAGGCCTATAGAACCGTAAGTCTCCAAGAACAATTTAAAAATAATAAATAACAGGTAAACACCAGAGGTAGTATATTTGAGTACCACTCTCCAACACAACATAAAGAATAATAGTCAGAGGGTGTCGCAGTGAAGAGTCGTTCCACAAGGCACAGTACTCGTCCCGATCCCTTTCCTCGTCCTCATACCTGACACAGAGACACTCGTAAATCTTAGTTAGCATCGTATCATCCTTTGCAGATGATATTAAAATCTGTATGAGTGTCATCCATTGAGGACACAATCTCCAAACAGACATAGGCCGTCTTCCAAAGGGCCACAGAAAACAATGTGATGTTCAGTGAGGATAAATTTCAGTTATTCCGTTATGGAAAAACTTGGACATAAAATCTACAACGGGGTTTAAAGTAAATAATAACCAGACAATAGAGCGAAAATGATAGGATGGATAACGAGAACTTCCAAAACAAGGAATGTCATACCATTGATCCTCTTTAAGTCACTTGTTCTCTCTCTAGGCTGGAATACTGCTGTACACTAACAGCCTCATTAAGGTTAACAAGGTTGGTGAAACTGCAGATCTGGAGAATGTACAGAGAACCTTGACTGTATCTGTAAGTTCAGTCAAGCACCCTAATTTGAAGTCCCATAACCTGTACATCATAATTTGGGAATAATCCCTAGAGAGACTGGTCCTAAAATTTGCACACAGAAATTACCACCTACGAGTACATCGAGAGAAAACACAATAAGATTGATGGGTCCTAGACTATTTAACAGCCTCCCGTCATACTTAAGGGGGGTTACAACAGATCCCTGGCTGTCTTCAGGAGGGAACTGGGTAGGCTTATAAAGTCACTTTCTGATCAGCCGGATTGTGGTTTGTAAGTTGGGCTTTGCGTGGCCAGCAATAACAGCCTGGTTGATCAAACCCCTGATCCACCGGAAGGCCTGGTCATGGACGGGGCCGCGGGGAGGGGAATGGCCTCGGTACACCCTGCAGGTAGATTCCAGGAAGGTAGTGTTGTGCCTATGTGATCTGTCTACCTGGAGTCTACCTAGAAGGCATTCCGGGGATCGACTTCCCCGCGGCCCGGTCTATGACCAGGCCTCCCGGTGGATCAGGGCCTGATCAACGAGGCTGTTACTGCTGGCTGCACGTAGTCCAACGTACGAACCACAGCCCGGCAGATCTGGCACTGACTTTAGGTATCTGTCCAGCTCCCTCTTGAAGACAACCAGAGGTTGTCTTCAGAACGTGTTTTAGCTCAGGGTTAATATTTGTATTGAGTATTCTCAATTCGTAATGTGTACAGTAGTACGTGTGGATACTTTATACATTAAGTAGGTTTCGATCTCTGAACGCCAGGGAGGGAGGGAGGGAAGGATAGAGGGAGGCGTGCTACCTGGAGTCAGGCTGAGTGATTCTTCAAGTAGCCATTTTTTGTCGAGTTATGATTGAACATAAGAACATAAGAAAGAAGGAACACTGCAGCATGCCTACTGGCCCATGCTAGGCAAGTCCAAGTCTCCTACCGGCTTAAGCAGGTCAGGTCACATTCACTTAAGGAAGGAGCACGGCATCTGACCTAGTAGCACAAACTAGTCAGGTCCAACTCACCTGGAGTCAGGCTGAGTGATTGTTCAAGTAGCCATTTTTGTTAAGAACATAAGAACATAAGGAAGGAGGAACACTGAAGCAGGCATGTTGGCCCATACTAGGCAGGTCCTTCACAATACATCCCACTAACAATATTTGCCCAACCCAATTTTCAATGCTACCCAGATATTTTGCTGCTGTAGATCCCCGGATGGACCTACCATAGATAAAGCAAGGGTAATTATGGAATAGTATAGGGTAAGTAATTGTGGCTGTGGCACATAGCAACCTTCTCTGGAAAGACTGCTCGCTATATTATGAACTTTCCGAGAAATGTGCTGCGCGTGTATATTAAATTTAAGTTTGCTGTCATGGTGAACGCCGAAAAGTTTTCCCATCAGTTGAAGACAATTGAAACCTGGGTGACGCCATGTGTCTTATTCATCATCCTGTCGGTACTATATACTACTATCTCTATGATATTTTTAACTTTCTTCTCAGACACTGTATAGACAGTCGTATCAAAATAGTGCCGTTTAATTTGTCGCCATCCAAGCCGATACCTTAAGCTAGATCAACACTATGTTATTGAGATGCAACCTGATCTGCACTGCAAGTGACGAAGGTAGTGTCGTTCGCATATAAAACTTGCTGAAGTTGTTGAGATAAGTTTGATAGGTCATTATTACGCGGGGAAATATATATGGTCCTAGACTGCGGCCTTGTGGGGTCTCTGTGTTGATGAGTTGAGAAGATAAAGCACTGCTATTTACAGTCATGTACTAGAGTTTATCATTGAATTAGGATATAGTGCAGAAGAGTGCATGGCCTCTTATTCTATAATCTTCTAGTTTAAGGAGTTGAGAAAGGGAGATTAGGAGGGGGTAGGGAAAGGGTAGGAGGAGAGTCCTTGAGAAGGGGTGTGGTGGATGGTGTGGGAGGATGGGGAAGTGGAGGTCAGGGTTGTAGTTGGGTTCTTGACAGGAGTGGCGGGGAGGGAGGAGGAGGGTATGGGATGGAGACGGAGGGTGTGTGATGGAGGGAGGGGTGGAGATGGAGGATATGTGGTAGAAGGAGGGGTGGAGATGGAGGGTGTGTGGTAGAGGGAGGGATGGATATTGAGGGTGTGTGGTAGAGGGAGGGGTGGAGATGGAGGGTGTGTGGTAGAAGGAGGGTGGATATTGAGGGTGTGTGGTTGAGGGAGGGGTGGATATTGAGGGTGTGTGGTAGAAGGAGGGGTGGAGATGGAGGGTGTGTGGTAGAGGGAGGGATGGATATTGAGGGTGTGTGGTTGAGGGAGGGGTGGAGATGGAGGGTGTGTGGTAGAAGGAGGGGTGGATATTGAGGGTGTGTGGTAGAAGGAGGGGTGGATATTGAGGGTGTGTGATGGAGGGAGGGGTGGAGATGGAGGGCGTGTGGTAAGGGAGGGGTGGAGATGGAGGGCGTGTGGTGAGGGAGGGGTGGAGATAGAGTGTGTGTGGTTGAGGGAGGGATGGAGATGGAGGGCGTGTGGTGGAGGGAGGGGTGGAGATGGAGGGTGTGTGGTGGAGGGAGGGGTGGAGATGGAGGGCGTGTGGTGTAGGGAGGGGTGGAGATGGAGGGTGTGTTGTGGAGGGAGGGGTGGAGATGGAGGGCGTGTGGTGGAGGGAGGGGTGGAGATGGAGGGTGTGTGGTGGAGGGAGGGGTGGAGATGGAGGGTGTGTGGTGGAGGGAGGGGTGGAGATAGAGTGTGTGTGGTGGAGGGAGGGCGTGTGGTGGAGGGAGGGGTGGAGATGGAGGGTGTGCGGTGGAGTCTTTGCAACTCACCAGGGTCTCACTAATTATATTCCTGGCTACTCTAGCCATTAGCACGTGTAGTATAGTCAAGACCACACTCACCTTGAATATCACTTGGTCTCACGTGTATTTTCATTCTTATATCATAAGTGCAGCCACTGTCAACGTTGCTGGCTGACACACATACATAGCGACCTTGAATGCTTATGCACCTTGCACTAACCAGTTGATGCAATGGAGCTATTTCCAGTGGGTGAGTTTAGACCATTAAATTAAAAAATAACCCTCACTTAGAGAAAGTAATGACGATGTTTCGGTCTGACTTGGACAGAAACGTCATTACTTTTTTCTAAATACGATAGTGTGATTATTTTACTCCCCACCATTAGACACAAGAGAGGGAAAGGTGAAGTTATACGCTAATCTTCTTAACTGTCCTTATTAATTACCTTAAGATACAACAACATACATGTACCCTACACTTATAACTTACAGTGACTGGGGAAGAGTCGAGGACATTATGTAAGGTCAGACACTCAGAGAACACAGAGGACTTTAGGGTACTTATATTATTTCCATGGCGCCAAGACGACAATCATTGTTCTGGTCACTTAGTGAATCAACGAAGCATCAGTCCAGTCAGCGAGGGACTGAGTGAGTATCGGACTAGAGTGAATGCGAGTCTCTGCTGACTTTTATAATTTTCCAGACACTCTACCCCTGATGCCTAAGCGAACCTGTAGTCTAACTGGAGAGTGTTCTGAGGGCCACCGCCCCCTCGGCTTTATCCTGGTGGATTAAGGTTTGATCAACCAGGACTGTTACTGCTGGTCGCACGCAGTCCAGCGTACGAACCAAAGCTGGGCTAATCAGAAACTGAGTTTAGGAATCTATAAGAATTAAACTCTCATATACCACTTCATCCTAGGTCGGTCATAACTGCTGCAGCTGCGAACGTTGCAACGACCTCATCTCAGAGCCACGGCATTATACCTGTTTGTTCCTGGCTAAATATTTCTATTGTTTCCGACTACTTCCATGACCTGACTACGCTGACTCGTCTCTAATCACCTGGTAGGTGCCCGGAGGCTGGGCTAACTGGACTGAATAATTAGTTCCAGTATCTCTGTTTAGAGGCTTGGTGGAATTAGGCAACTGAGTAAAAATCGCGTCCCACATCCCATCCCTGCATGTCTCCCTTTGAATATTTTTGGGTGACGGAAAATGCTGAGTCAGATAAAATTCCATCCATCTCTCAAAATTATTTAACAACCCCCACGCCCTCCCATAAACTATTTTTTTTCCCGAGACGAAAACAAAAATACTGCATTGAACACCTTACTTCAAATGTTCTTCTACGGCATCCGACTTGGGTTAAGAGGGTCCACTTGAAAAAAGAAAATCCTACTTTAAATAAGGGCATAAAACATATTTATAAGCAAAATTTAAAAAATTGAATAGCACAAAAAAAAAAAAATCTCCACTCTTCCGTTTTTTGTAAATGGGGTTAATTTCTCGACTAGACAATGAATGTCTGGGTCAGAAGTTACATCACTAAACCGAACACCAAATGTTTGGGTCAGAAGTTACCGCACTAAACACTTATCCTTGACATTTAGTTAGTTAGTTCAGACTCTCAGGTAAGGACCCACTAGGGGCGAGGGGGAAGTGGGGACAGAAGAAGAATAGCCGGTGAGAGGAAGAACTGAAGTAGAAGAGAAAGAGTCAGGACTAAACCCAACAGTCTAACTACTTTTGGATATATCCTTGACATTAAATGTTCATATCATACCCCTTTCTCCCCCCCCCTACTCCACAGTCTTTGTCCCGTCTTCACTTGACTTCCGTAATGACTTGGCCATGCATCTTGACGACTTCAACAGAAGATAGAGGGGGATAGGGTACAGATACTAGGAGGCACGAGGGTAGAAACAGGGTGGAAAACTGT
The DNA here is from genome assembly GCA_009830355.1 of Cherax destructor. NCBI lineage: Eukaryota > Metazoa > Arthropoda > Malacostraca > Decapoda > Parastacidae > Cherax > Cherax destructor. Next base: position 45,955 of record WNWK01009300.1, read on the forward strand.
AGAGGTGACCAGAGAGAGAGAGAGATAAGTGCGAGTTAAAGACTCTACAACATCAATTCATTTAACACTCATAGCTCTGGAAACTCTTGTTCCGGGGAAAAGAGTCGTCTAGTTCTACCAAATTCCTCTCTATCCCGTCTGTGTTCTAGCCAAACCACAATAGAGTCTGCTTTGCTGAATGGTATGGGATTAACTGTAAAAACAAAGAAACGCATTTTAGAGGCTCCTTACTCTGGAAGTTCAGTGAACCATTCACTCTGCCACCAGCTTGTCCAAGCCATCACTCTGCCACCAGTTTGTCCAAGCCATCACTCTGCCACCAGCTTGTCCAAGCCATCACTCTAAGACCTGTCCATCTCCAACAAACCTTCTCAATCTCCCCCAACAAACCTCTAGCTTTCTTCAGGAGGGAACTGGATAAGCTCCTCAAGTCAATTCCTGATCATCTATATCTGTGGTGCCTATGTTGAACTACGTGCATTCATCGACAGCCTGATTGATCAGGCCGTCAGCCAAGAAACCGGGTCTGGGATCAGGCTGCAGGAAAACTGCTCTACCATCAGTTAACCATACTAACTGATTTTTTGTACTTAATAAATTTTTTATTCTTTAATCTTTGCGTGTAACTTTATAGAGGATACGGCAAGACCGGTTTGTGAAATATGTGACGTGGTGGTCACGTCCTCCCACTTATTGTTTCATTACCAAAATTATGAAGCATTTCGAAGGATGCTACGGCCATATTTAGGATCACATGGACTTCCCTGAGATTAAACTATATTTACAATTGACTTCCCGGCAGAATTGAGGTTTTTTTTCTGTGTGTGTGTTTTTGCGCCTGGGAAAGATGTGGGGGTTACTATGATGGCTGAAGGTTGAATTACAGACCTTCTTCAGCGGATGATAATATCCGTGCTTTCTAGTTTCCCGGCGTGGCAGTCTAACCTCTTTTGCTTTTCTTTCCTCTCTTATGTCGCTGTCTAGGTCGTCGCAGTTGCTGACTAGTCTAAAGCTAAAGAAGTATTTCCTAACATCCCTGTGACACATCTGTGTTTTTAACTTTTAGCTGCGCCCCTGTGTACCTGAGATCCGCCTCTCACACAGACTCTTGTGTTTCCAGTATATATCTGACCTCATGCCTCTGTTTCAAGATACGAGACTGACGACCTTCAAGGCCGAGGGATCACTTCAAACTACCTCGCCACTTCTACTGTGTCCGGTATTATAATCAACTCTGATGGAGCCTGCTGTGCAAGCGAAGCATTTCAGCGTTACTTCAATAAAGACACCTAAGTGTTACATATATGTCTTACTCATCAATGGGGATTTTCACCTATGTCCAAGAGTGCTTGAACACAGTAACGTATATGGTGCTAGAAACCCTGGCTGCTGGAGCACCTACTGTTGAAGAAGAAGAAGAAGAAGAAGAAGAAGAAGAAGAAGAAGAAGAAGAAGAAGAAGAAGAAGAAGAAGAAGAAGAAGAAGAAGAAGAAGAAGAAGAAGAAGAAAGAAGAAGAAGAAAAATGAAAAAGACGAAGAAGGTAATCACTTTTTAATGAAACCAGCCTTTTCCACCTAACAAGGCACCATACCTGGACCTGCCTAGCATGGGCCAGTAGGCCTGCTGCAGTGCTCCTTTCTTATGTTCTTATATCAGAATTGGATCGTGGTTCGGAAGGTAGAGGCTTTTGCCTACAACAGGAGGGCCCGGCTTCGATCCTGGGTGAAGATTTTTGGGCATGTTTCCTTACACTTGTTGGCTTTAAGTTGGATAAATTCAGATTCAGAAGGGATATAGGAAAGCATTGGTTTGGTAATAGAGTTGTCGATGAGTGGAACAAACTCCCGATTACAGTTATAGAGGCTAAAACGTTGTGTAGTTTTAAAAATAGGCTAGATAAATATATGAGTGGGTGCGGGTGGGTGTGAGTTGGTCCTGACTAGTTTGTGCTACTAGGTCAGATGCCGTGCTCCTTCCTTAAGTGAATGTAACCTTACCTGGCTGGGTCAGGGCATTGGCTTAAGCCGGCGGGAGACTTGGACCTGCCTCGCATGGGCCAGTAGGCCTGCTGCAGTGCTCCTTCTTTCTTATGTTCTTATGTTATGGATGCCATCCTGGGGAGGGAAAGGGGGGGCGGAAATATACCGGGGTGAAACATTGAACGTGTTTCCTTAAGACACCTGCTGTCCATGTTCACCTAGCAGTAAGTAGGTACCTGGGTGTTAGTCGACTGGTGTGAGTCGCATCCTGGGGACAAAATTAACCTAAGTTACCCGAAATGCTCTGCATAACGAGGAGCTATCTATATAGTATGTCATTGATGTCAACTATGGTCTCTATAAGTTGTATCATGTACTTGCAGAAATAAAGATTATTATTATTATTATTATTATTATTATTATTATTATAAGAAAGGGAGGTGCTTTCAAATGAGCTGAGGTAGGATAACAACTCTTAGCCCGTAAATTCAGTGGTGTAAAAGAAGATATTTACATTTATTTTCTAAAAAACATGTACTAACAATAGTGAGTGTCACTAAGAGGGTGAGATAAACGTAGCGTCTGTCACTCAAGGTGCAGGCTAATGGTAGCGTCTGTCACTCAAGGTGCAGGCTAATGGTAGCGTCTGTCACTCAAGGTGCAGGCTAATGGTAGCGTCTGTCACTCAAGGTGCAGGCTAATGGTAGCGTCTGTCACTCAAGGTGCAGGCTAATGGTAGCGTCTATCACTCAAGGTGCAGGCTAATGGTAGCGTCTATCACTCAAGGTGCAGGCTAATGGTAACGACTATCACTCAAGGTGCAGGCTAATGGTAGCGTCTGTCACTCAAGGTGCAGGCAAATGGTAACGACTATCACTCAAGGTGCAGGCTAATGGTAGCGTCTGTCACTCAAGGTGCAGGCTAATGGTAGCGTCTGTCACTCAAGGTGCAGGCTAATGGTAACGACTATCACTCAAGGTGCAGGCTAATGGTAGCGTCTGTCACTCAAGGTGCAGGCTAATGGTAGCGTCTGTCACTCAAGGTGCAGGCTAATGGTAGCGTCTGTCACTCAAGGTGCAGGCTAATGGTAACGACTATCACTCAAGGTGCAGGCTAATGGTAACGTCTGTCACTCAAGATGCAGGCTAATGGTAGCGTCTATCACTCAAGGTGCAGGCTAATGGTAGCGTCTGTCACTCAAGGTGCAGGCTAATGGTAGCGTCTATCACTCAAGGTGCAGGTTAACGGTAGCGTATGTCACTGAAGGCGTGGTTAACAGTCGTATGTATTGCTGAAGGCGTGGACTAACAGTAGAGTGTCTAGGTTAGCGACAACGTTTATCGCCCAGCGCTTGGGCTAGCGGTAGACTTGAGCAACGAACAACGAGCGTCGCTCGAAAACTGCCCTCAAATTAGCGCGAGTCGCTCGCGGCGCAAGTTAAAACTAGCGGGTGTCGCTCAAGTGCTTAACTGCTATGACTGACGACAAGTGTAGTCGTTCTAGGGATGATGACCAGATGTGTATGCAAGAGAACACGACTAAACATCCCCCAGTTTGTTAGGTTCAAGGGCCATCGTATGTTAGATTTAGATGTTATCATTTGTTAAGCCTAAAGGCTATCGAATTCAATTCATTCATTTTTTTTTTGCTGCATTAGGGAATGGATTCTCTTCTGCAGCTTCCTTCATAGATTCGTCTTGTTCTGGGGACGATTTCTTGTGAATTCTTGATCCCCATAAAAGAAAATGATAAACTTTAGAGCTGTCTCATTGCTTTTTTTTTAGATTGAATTAATATCGTATATTAATGGCTATCGTTTTTTTAGGTTTCGTGAGGAATGTTTTTTTTATAAAGAATTTAAAATACATTATACAGAGAGGATTGCTTATTTTCAGAGCACTTATTTCATAAACAATGAGAAACCTCATGTAGTCGTTAGGTTCAAGACCTAACGACTACATGAGGGACATTAAGAGCAACGTGTGCCCAGATTAACGTTAATATAATGTTCAGTGGTGTACCATAAGGCAAGTGTATGACGGCGACACGTGTGCAACACCTGCGAGTGTAGATGATTGGTTCAGAGAACCGACGAGTTGGTAAATTAGACACATGTGCAACACTTGGGTATCTTTATTGAGGAAACGTTTCGACACACAGTGGCTTCATCAGTCCATACAAAGGTGAATCGTGAAGAACAGGAGGAGTTTGAGGTGGTCAGTCCCTCAACCTTAAGTCGATGTTGTCAGTCCATCTATCTTGAATAGAATACAGCATATCTACGAAGAGGAAGCTTATATACTGGAGACAGGAGAGGTGCAGCAGTCGTAGGTGGTGTCACATTTGACCAATGTGGAAGTAGGTCGTGCCCAAGGGTTAGACAAGCGAAGAATTCCCTGTATTAAGATACCAAGATGTTGCTGTGTCAGACAGGATGTAGATAAATGGTTCAGAGAATCATATTCACTTATGCTGTATTCTATTCAAGATTGATGGACTGACAACATCGACTCAAGGTTGAGGGACTGACCACCTCAAACTCCTCCTGTTCTTCACGATTCTCCTTTGTATGGACTGATGAAGCCACTGTGTGGCGAAACGTTTCCTCAATAAAGATACCCAAGTGTTGCATATATGTCTAATTTACCAACACCTGGGAATCTTTACTTACGAAGACATGTTACACATGTGTTTAGTTCACTTGCTTGGACACACACACACACACACACACACACGTGTGTGTGTTATGTCATCGTATATAACTTATGTTGTCAACGTGTACAAGTCATGTACTCTCACTTAATTAACTGATTTAAAAAATATATTTTTTTGTTATTACTTTAATTGTCTATGGTCTTTAAATAAAAATGTGACTTTCTTGTCCATTGAGGGTTTTTTCCCCTAGCCAAAATTATGACTTATTTTATGTGACTTTTTTTCCTGTTAATTTTTTTTCCCAGACACCGAAGAAACACAGCATGAGACTCACTGGCCCAAGCCAGTCAGGTCCAACTCACACCCACTCATGTATTTGTCTAACCTATTTTTAAAGCTACATAACGTTTTAGCTTCAATGATGTTACTCGGGAATTTGGTCCACTCATCCACAACTCTTTTACCAAACCAGCGGTTTCCTATATGTCGTGACCATGTCTCCTCTCACACACTCTTCTACAGATGCAAAGTCGAATTCCTTTAGTGTTAATAGCTTCTTCCCGTTTAAAGTGAGAGCCATTCTTATGTTTAGCTACGTGTGTGTGTGTGTATGTGTGTGTATGAGAGAGAGAGAGAGAGAGAGAGAGAGAGAGAGAGAGAGAGAGAGAGAGAGAGAGAGAGAGAGAGAGAGAGAGGAGAGAGAGAGAGAGTGTAACAAAAAGCAGGGTCGACTGGAGATGGTCTGAGGAAAGAATAGGGTTAAACTAGACAATTGGTCTCCTCAAAGTATTATACTGCTGTATTTATCCTATTATGGTGGTGAGTCAGCCCAGCAGAACACCACCAGAGGCACGTCACCAGAACTCGCCAAGTTGTGTCGGTGAGGGGGTTGAGGCTCAGCTCCAGGGCCCCACCTCTTAAATTCCAATTGACTGGACTTTTCCGGATGCTGTCATCTTCGGTCCCATCTCCCGTGAATCTCCTCTCTTAGTTCAACCTTCTTTGTACTGAAACCTGTCTAGTCACACACCCGAACCTTGTCTAACTTCCGAACATGCTTTCTCAGGTGTGGCTTTCTTGCTCATGCTACACATTCTAAATAAATAATAATAGGCCTGACATACATTGTATACAATGTACTGAAGGATTTGTTGTTATGGAATATGAATGCAATTTTACGGGTAGTTAGCCTTGCATGTGTTGTCAGTTTTAGGTCGTTTATGTATGTACATAAGAAGACATTTTTTTGTAATAATTGATGCCAGATCCTTCTGCTTCTCAGTGTTTGTAGCATCTTTTCTCCTAATTTATACTCTGTGTCTGGTCTTCCCCCACCCTCTTTGATTCACACCACCTTGCACTAGATTGGAAAAAAATCAGTATTGTCTAAGTGTTCTCCGTCTTCAACTGTTCTTATTTCTCTAATTACTTTTACGCCTTTGGCAACCACAGATATACTGGATTTGATTCCCTCTGGCAAGTCATTTACATTTAAAAAAAAATGGAGAATAACACCGTCCTTGGGGAACTCCGCTTGTCACTCTCATACACATCGTAACTTGTATATTATCGTAGTCATTTAAGTGCTTTTGTTTGTGCCTCTGTCTGGTCTTCCAGCTTGTGAAACCTGCATGCAAAAATGTGTCAAACGTTTTCCAGCACTTTAAATAATGCACTCAGTCTATGTTTGTCTCGACGATTTCCGTTATTCAGTCGTAGAATACCAGCTGGATCGTGATGCAGGGCTTCTTTTCCCCAAATCTGTGGTGGTGCCCTGTAATGAAGTTGTTCATCTCTTGGTGCATCACCAACCTCCTGATTATCATTTCCGGTGAGCTTTGTAAGTTACTTGACAAAGCCTCACCGGGAGCGGAACGTTGTTAAATATAAGATTTTGTCCATGTCCTTCATTCACAATTTGTTTGCTTCGGTCCAAGTTGCATTCATTACCTCCTCCTCGAAAATTTGGATGCCATCTAGTTCAGTTTATTCAGTTCCCTACCTTTAGTTTTCTTGTATCTTCTCTGTCTCCCCAGTGTCACAAAACTTCTGCTCACTTCTCAGCCAACTTCTCTGGTTGGTAGCGTCCGTCAGTGCTCCGCCCTTCTCCTTTAGTCACTTAGGTCTTAACTGTTGTTTTCATTACGTTGGTATAGATCATTTTCGTTTCTGATTTTGCTCTGATTCTGTTTTGTTGTCAAACTTCCGTTCATCTTGTGTTTTCTCCTGCCACACGGATGAAAGTCAGTCCTCCCAACAAAAGGGGAAACATTCACTCAACTGCGCCTGAAGTGCGCAGACACCACACTACCAATAATCATCTGAACTGCAACATCCTCATCCCTCCTTCATAATGCAGACATTGAACTTCCCATCTCCAGGACCCAAGGCCAGCTAACCGGTTTCCCTGAATCCCTTTATAAATGCTACCTTGCTCACACTCCAACAGCACCTCGATTCCCTAAAACCAGTCACTCCGACCGAATAAGCTTCCTGGATGCGCAGAACTTCACTTCCTCTCATCAACCCTCCCAGACATGTGCTCTACCCCTCTCACCTTACCCTTGCATAATCACTTTCTAGGTTCTCTGTTCGTCTCTTTTTTTCTGTCGTCTTCCATTCTGTTTTGTCGTCTTCCCAGGAGCAGTACAACCTCTACGGCTTCAGCGCTCCCACTGAATATACTACTACTACTATACTACTACTACTACTACTACTACTACTACTACTACTACTAATAATAATAATAATAATAATAATACAATAATATTAATAATTTTTCTGTTTGTCTCTATTTTCCTTCTCTCTATTCTCATGCCAGATGTGTGTGTGTGTGTGTGTGTGTGTACTCATTTATTTTTGTATGCAGGGGTCGAGTAAAAGCTCCTGGCCCCTCCTCTTTGTTGGTCGCTACTAGGTTCACTCTCTACTCCAAGAGCTTTATAGCGCGCGCGCGTGTGTGTTTGTGTGTACTCACCTAGTTGTGGTTGCAGGGGTCGAGTCATAGCTCCTGGCCCCGCCTCTTCACTGGTGTGTGTGTGTTTGTGTGTGTGAGTGTGTGTTTGTGTGTGCTTGTGTGTGAGTGTGTGTGTTTGTGTGTGTGTGTGTGTGTGTGTGTGTTTTAAGTTCATGTACACACGGAGCGCATCGTTTGATGACTTTTACAGCTGCATTAAGTTGTTTTAAATGACCAGTCTGGACACGTGGAGCACTTCAAGTGACTATAAGCAGACCTGAGTGAAATGGATTATTATTATTATTATTATTATTATTATTATTTTTATTATTATTATTATTATTATTATTATTATTATTATTATTATTATACTTCTTTTCCTTTATTATCATTATTATTATTATTAATTTAAAGCGCGAAAGCATTGTGGGTACCTGGATGAAGGCCTGCTCACCCATGAGTGAGTCAGGTTCACTTCTGCTGACCACGAGACTTGGCTGCCAAGTTCAACCAACTAGAAAAGTTCACAATGAAGTCTTTCAGTGTAAATTCAAGTGGTAACTCGTCAACCACCAGGTGGCTAAGAGGCGGGGGTCCGAGAGTTGCATTTCAACTCCTGGTAGATACAGCTAGGTACGGTGCCAGGCTTCCGAGATCTGATGGAAAAAATCGAAGAGTTTAGGAAAAAAAATTGATATCGGTGTTATTCGTCGACCATTTCTGATCACTTCAAAAAATTACTGAATATGAACGATAAATTATGAAATTCTTTCGATACACAGTTTGAAGAGTAGGTATGACAGCTCAAGATCCCTTCCAGGGAGGTGCCTTGATGTAAGTGAAGGGTTCTGCTGCAGTGCTCCTTCTTTATGTTCTTGATTTAAGGGACTGGACATATGCTGGTTGACTGCTACACCGTCATAACATAGTGGCAGGGTTGCTGGTTGACTGTTACACCGTCATAACATAGTGGCAGGGTTGCTGGTTGACTGCTACACCGACATAACATAGTGGCAGGGTTGCTGGTTGACTGTTACACCGTCATAACATAGTGGCAGGGTTGCTGGTTGACTGCTACACTGTCATAACATAGTGGCAGGGTTGCTGGTTGACTGTTACACCGTCATAACATAGTGGCAGGGTTGCTGGTTGACTGCTACACTGTCATAACATAGTGGCAGGGTTGCTGGTTGACTGTTACACCGTCATAACATAGTGGCAGGGTTGTTGGTTGACTGTTACACCGTCATAACATAGTGGCAGGGTTGCTGGTTGACTGTTACACGGTCATAACATAGTGGCAGGGTTGCTGGTTGACTGCTACACCGTCATAACATAGTGGCAGGGTTGCTGGTTGACTGCTACACGGTCATAACATAGTGGCAGGGTTGCTGGTTGACTGCTACACGGTCATAACATAGTGGCAGGGTTGCTGGTTGACTGCTACACGGTCATAACATAGTGGCAGGGTTGCTGGTTGACTGTTACACCGTCATAACATAGTGGCAGGGTTGCTGGTTGACTGTTACACCGTCATAACATAGTGGCAGGGTTGCTGGTTGACTGTTACACCGTCATAACATAGTGGCAGGGTTGCTGGTTGACTGCTACACCGTCATAACATAGTGGCAGGGTTGCTGGTTGACTGCTACACGGTCATAACATAGTGGCAGGGTTGCTGGTTGACTGCTACACCGTCATAACATAGTGGCAGGGTTGCTGGTTGACTGCTACACGGTCATAACATAGTGGCAGGGTTGCTGGTTGACTGCTACACCGTCATAACATAGTGGCAGGGTTGCTGGTTGACTGCTACACGGTCATAACATAGTGGCAGGGTTGCTGGTTGACTGCTACACCGTCATAACATAGTGGCAGGGTTGCTGGTTGACTGCTACACGGTCATAACATAGTGGCAGGGTTGCTGGTTGACTGCTACACCGTCATAACATAGTGGCAGGGTTGCTGGTTGACTGCTACACGGTCATAACATAGTGGCAGGGTTGCTGGTTGACTGCTACACCGTCATAACATAGTGGCAGGGTTGCTGGTTGACTGCTACACGGTCATAACATAGTGGCAGGGTTGCTGGTTGACTGCTACACCGTCATAACATAGTGGCAGGGTTGCTGGTTGACTGCTACACGGTCATAACATAGTGGCAGGGTTGCTGGTTGACTGCTACACCGTCATAACATAGTGGCAGGGTTGCTGGTTGACTGCTACACGGTCATAACATAGTGGCAGGGTTGCTGGTTGACTGCTACACCGTCATAACATAGTGGCAGGGTTGCTGGTTGACTGCTACACGTCATAACATAGTGGCAGGGTTGCTGGTTGACTGCTACACCGTCATAACATAGTGGCAGGGTTGCTGGTTGACTGCTACACCGTCATAACATAGTGGCAGGGTTGCTGGTTGACTGCTACACCGTCATAACATAGTGGCAGGGTTGCTGGTTGACTGCTACACGGTCATAACATAGTGGCAGGGTTGCTGGTTGACTGCTACACCGTCATAACATAGTGGCAGGGTTGCTGGTTGACTGCTACACGGTCATAACATAGTGGCAGGGTTGCTGGTTGACTGCTACACCGTCATAACATAGTGGCAGGGTTGCTGGTTGACTGCTACACGGTCATAACATAGTGGCAGGGTTGCTGGTTGACTGCTACACCGTCATAACATAGTGGCAGGGTTGCTGGTTGACTGCTACACGGTCATAACATAGTGGCAGGGTTGCTGGTTGACTGCTACACCGTCATAACATAGTGGCAGGGTTGCTGGTTGACTGCTACACGGTCATAACATAGTGGCAGGGTTGCTGGTTGACTGCTACACGTCATAACATAGTGGCAGGGTTGCTGGTTGACTGCTACACGGTCATAACATAGTGGCAGGGTTGCTGGTTGACTGCTACACCGTCATAACATAGTGGCAGGGTTGCTGGTTGACTGCTACACGGTCATAACATAGTGGCAGGGTTGCTGGTTGACTGCTACACCGTCATAACATAGTGGCAGGGTTGCTGGTTGACTGCTACACGTCATAACATAGTGGCAGGGTTGCTGGTTGACTGCTACACCGTCATAACATAGTGGCAGGGTTGCTGGTTGACTGCTACACCGTCATAACATAGTGGCAGGGTTGCTGGTTGACTGCTACACCGTCATAACATAGTGGCAGGGTTGCTGGTTGACTGTACACGTCATAACATAGTGGCAGGGTTGCTGGTTGACTGCTACACGTCATAACATAGTGGCAGGGTTGCTGGTTGACTGCTACACGGTCATAACATAGTGGCAGGGTTGCTGGTTGACTGCTACACCGTCATAACATAGTGGCAGGGTTGCTGGTTGACTGCTACACGGTCATAACATAGTGGCAGGGTTGCTGGTTGACTGCTACACCGTCATAACATAGTGGCAGGGTTGCTGGTTGACTGCTACACCGTCATAACATAGTGGCAGGGTTGCTGGTTGACTGCTACACCGTCATAACATAGTGGCAGGGTTGCTGGTTGACTGCTACACCGTCATAACAAGTGGCAGGGTTGCTGGTTGACTGCTACACGGTCATAACATAGTGGCAGGGTTGCTGGTTACTGCTACACGGTCATAACATAGTGGCAGGGTTGCTGGTTGACTGCTACACGGTCATAACATAGTGGCAGGGTTGCTGGTTAACTGTTACACGGTCATAACATAGTGGCAGGTTGCTGGTTGACTGCTACACGTCATAACATAGTGGAGGGTTGCTGGTTGACTGTTACACGGTCATAACATAGTGGCAGGGTTGCTGGTTGACTGCTACACGGTCATAACATAGTGGCAGGGTTGCTGGTTGACTGCTACACGGTCATAACATAGTGGCAGGGTTGCTGGTTGACTGCTACACGGTCATAACATAGTGGTAGGGTTGCTGGTTGACTGTTACACGGTCATAACATAGTGGCAGGGTTGCTGGTTAACTGCTACACGGTCATAACACAGTGGCAGGGTTGCTGGTTGACTGCTACACGGTCATAACATAGTGGCAGGGTTGCTGGTTAACTGCTACACGGTCATAACATAGTGGCAGGGTTGCTGGTTGACTGCTACACGGTCATAACATAGTGGTAGGGTTGCTGGTTGACTGTTACACGGTCATAACATAGTGGCAGGGTTGCTGGTTGACTGCTACACGGTCATAACATAGTGGCAAGGTTGCTGGTTGACTGTTACACGGTCATAACACAGTGGCAGGGTTGCTGGTTGACTGCTACACGGTCATAACATAGTGGCAGGGTTGCTGGTTAACTGCTACACGGTCATAACATAGTGGCAGGGTTGCTGGTTGACTGCTACACCGTCATAACATAGTGGCAGGGTTGACTGCTACACCGTCATAACATAGTGGCAGGGTTGACTGCTACACCGTCATAACATGGGGTTCTTGAAGACACTTATTCAGTTACTGGTGTCGTGTCCTGTTGCTCACGTTACCTCAGTTTACGTTATAACAACGTGTGTAGTGAAACTGGTTTTAATGTATATACCAGAAACACGACGTTGTGAATGAGGAGGACAGGCTGACACTGGAACATGCATTCAGAATAACGCTGCCGATTGCTGTTTCCGAGGCGGGGGCCAGGAGCGGAGGCTCGACTATCTGCAAACACAACTCGGCGAGTACAACTCAGTCTACTTTGAGTCTTCCTGGAGAGTTCTTCGGTTCTCGGTACCTGAAGGAGATTTGAAAGTACTAAGGGGTCAACGCCCCCTGCGGCCCGGTGCCTGGCTAGGCCTCTTAGTGGATCAGAGGATGATCAAACAGATTGTTATTGCTGACCTCACGCAGTCTAAGGTATGAACCACACCCCTTCTGATAACCCCCTTTATACTATGTGGGGTGAAAGGTTTGCACAGTCTTGTGCCCCTTAAACTTACTGCGAGTATACAAACACTTATATATATATATATATATATATATATATATATATATATATATATATATATATATATATATATATATATATATATATATATATATATATATATATATATATGTGTGTGTGTGTGTGTGTGTGTACTCACCTATTTGTACTCACCTATTTGTGGTTGCAGGGGTCGAGTCATAGCTCCTGGCCCCGCCTCTTCACTGATTGCTACTAGGTCCTCTCTCTCCCTGCTCCATGAGCTTTATCAAACCTAGTCTTAAAACTATGTATGGTTCCTGCCTCCACTATGTCGCTTTCTAAGCTATTCCACTTCCTGACAACTCTATGACTGAAGAAATACTTCCTAACATCCCTTTGACTCATAGGAGTCTTCAACTTCCAATTATGACCCCTTGTTTCTGTGTCCCCTCTCTGGAACATCTTGTCTCTGTCCACCTTATCTATTCCTCGCAGTATTTTATATGTCGTTATCATGTCTCCCCTAACCCTCCTGTCCTCTAGTGTCGTCAGGCCGATTTCCTTAACCTTTCTTCGTAGGACAATCCCCTTAGCTCTGGGACTAGTCTTGTTGCAAACCTTTGCACTTTCTCTAATTTCTTGACGTGCTTGACCAGGTGTGGGTTCCAAACCGGTGCTGCATACTCCAGTATGGGCCTGACGTATATGGTATACAGAGTCTTGAATGATTCCTTAGTGAGGTATTGGAACGCTATTCTTAGGTTTGCCAGCCGCCCGTATGCTGCAGCAGTTATCTGATTGATGTGTGCCTCAGGAGATGTGCTCGGTATTATACTCACCCCAAGATCTTTTTCTTTGAGTGAGGCTTGCAGTCTTTGGCCACCTAGACTATACTCTGTCTGCGGTCTTCTTTGCCCTTCCCCGATATTCATGACTTTACATTTGGCAGGGTTAAATTCAAGGAGCCAGTTACTGGACCAGGCTTGCAGCCTGTCCAGGTCTCTTTGTAGTCCTGCCTGATCCTCGACTGATTTTATTCTTCTCATTAACAGTAAGTAAGACTGCTGTGTGTGTGTGTGTGTGTGTGTGTGTGTGTGTGTGTATGTGTGTGTGTGTGTGTGTGTGTGTGTGTGTATGTAAGAAACAAAAACCCTACAGTGTTAGTAAACATTTTCGTTTAATAACCCAAACATCTTCACGTATCATCCAGATGTTTCGGATCATCAAACACCGTCATCAGTGCTACAACACTGAAGAATTATCACTAAGCAGAAAGGCTGGACAATATCAAATCCCCCCCCCAAAAAAAAAAATGTTCCCAATTAAACAAAGTCACCTAATATTACATAACTAAGGTACCTGGTTACAGACCGGGAGGCAGGGGCGTCGACACCCGAAACCCTCTCCAGGTATACTCTTCAGGTATACCTGTACCTGTACCTGGAGGGCATTCCGGAGATCGACGTCCCCTCGGCCCGGTCTATGACCAGGCCTCCCGGTGGATCAGGGCCTGATCAACGAGGCTGTTACTGCTGGCTGCACGTAGTCCAACGTACGAACCACAGCCCGGCTGATCTGGCACTGACTTTAGGTATCTGTCCAGCTTCCTCTTGAAGGCAACCAGAGGTCTACTGGTAATGCCCCTTATGGCTGGTGGGAGGCTGTTGAACAGTCTTGGGCCCTGGACACTTATTGTGTTTTCTCTTAGTGTACCAGTGGCGCCCCTACTCTTCACTGGGGGTACGTTGCATCGTCTGCCAAGTCTTTTGCTTTCGTATGGAGTGATTTCTGTGTGCATATTAGGGACCAGTCCCTCCAGAATCTTCCAGGTGTAGATTATGATATATCTCTCTCGCCTGCGCTCCAGTGAATATAAGTCTAGTGCTTCCAAGCGTTCCCAGTAGTTAAGGTGTTTGATGGAACTTATAATTGCAGTAAAGGTTCTCTGCACATTCTCCAGATCAGCAATTTCACCTGCCTTGAATGGGGATGTTAATGTACAGCAGTATTCTAGCCTAGAGAGAACAAGTTATTTAAAAAGTATCATCATTGGCTTAGTATCTCTTGTCTTGAATGTTCTCATTATCTCCAGGTATTCACCAAGAATACACACACAACCCGCACATATAAAAAGAGAGGAGCTTACGACGACGTTTCGGTCCGACTTGGATCATTTACAAAGTCACACTAACACTTTGTAAATGGTCCAAGTCGGACGAAACGTCGTCGTAAGCTCCTCTCTTTTTATATGTGCGGGTTGTGTGTGTATTGTTCCAGTCACGGTATTGTGCCTTTTTTGTTATTCACCAAGAAACTTAACAATGTTGCAAAAATCTAACTTGACATTTGCACTAACAAATAAAATGCGTCATTATGTGAACAACTCAATAGAGGGAATTGATGCAAGACCTGGACACGGAAGTGCCGTTGGGCACGGCAGTCACTCATGAACTTGGCCACGGGTTGCCCTATTATACCCTCCACCATGGGCGGTGCCAACGAGCGCAACCAAAAAAAAAAAAAAGTAAAAAAACCCACTTCAGCCAACTTTTAAAACTCGCTATTTTATTACTGAGCGTCAATGTCAATAAAAGCTCACCGGAAACAAAATGACAATCACTGAACAAAAGAGGTCGAACTCTAGTGTTCAGCCACCTTGAAGAGGGAGAGGGGGGAGGGGAGGAGGAACGAGGGAAGGAAGGAGGGGGAAGACAAGAGACGTCACCTCTCCACTACATCAGGAGGTCGTTGTCCTCCGGCTGCCATGGCCTTGGAGAGGCTTGACTGCCATGAGCGAGCACGCGCTGCCTCCCTCCCTTCACCCTCCCTCCCTTCACCCTCCCTCCCTTAGTCTTCCTTTGCCGATATTTCGTCTGATTCTCACTTACGCCATAATTATCAGTTGTCTATTGTGCACGTGGAGCCCTCGATACTCAGGGTACAGGTCGTCATGGGCACTCAACTCAGGGTATAAGTCTGCATGGGCACTCACAATTCAGGGTATGTTTTCATGGGCACTCACAACTCAGCGTATAGGTCGTCATGAGCACTCACAACTAAGGGTATAGTTCGTCATGGGTACTCATAACTCAGGATATATGTCTTCGTGGACACTCACAATTCAGGATATATGTCTTCATGGGCACTCACAACTCAGCGTATAGGTCGTCATGGACACTCAACTCAGGGTATAGGTCTTCACGGGCACTCAGAGCTTAGGGTATAGGTCATGGGCACTCACAACTCAGGGTATAGGTCGTCATGGACACTTAACTCAGGGTATAGGTCTTCACGGGCACTCACAGCTTAGGGTATAGGTCATGGGCACTCACAACTCAGGGTAATACTATATACTCTTCTTAATGCTCACTAATCATGGGTGGAGAAGCGGTTCTTCTTCACGGTGGTTGGAAGGCCACAGTGGGCTTCACCAAGGGTTCATGGTCCCTCATGGACACTTCCCGTCACTCATGGTTGCTCATGGGGCGACTTCGTGACTTGTGGTCTTATTTTTCTCTCGCTGCTTCTTGTAAGTTATATTTTACGACACTCCCTGTCTTTCTAGGGTCTACTGGTAATCTCTTTCCTCTTGACCATGCTTTTCTTATAGGTTCTTATAAAATGGACGAAGAATCGAGCCTTCATCAGTCCTTGCGCTGACCACAGGGGATTAGCTTCGTTTTAATATAAATGATTAAATGGAACTGTCATTCGGAAGTCTTGACGTTCATACAAACTCTCTGTTAGTTACTGGACAGTCACGCCTCGATCCTGGACACAATGTCTACCCAACATCGGGAGCTGACGCAGCGTTCATCAGTCTCTTGTACACAACACTATCAACAGCGTTGGTCAAGTCCCTGCGAACAGCGTGGAACCTCTGCTAATACTGCTGCATGTTTCATTTTACCTGTCTACCTGGAGGGAATTCCGGGGATCAACGCCCCCCGCGGCCCGGTCCACGGCCAGGCCTCCCGTTGGATCAGGGCCTGATCAACTAGGCTGTTACTGCTGGCCGCACGTAGTCCAACGTACGAACCACAGCCCGGCTGATCCGGCACCGACTTTAAGTATCTGTCCAGCTCCCTCTTAAAGACAACCAGGGGCCTATTGGTAATTTCCCTTATGGCTGGTGGGAGATTGTCGAACAGTCTTGGGCCTCGGACACTTATTGTGTTTTCTCTTAGTGTACCAATGGCGCCCCTACTTTTCATTGTAGGTATGTTGTAACGCCTGCCCAGTCTTTTACTTTAGTAGGGAGTGATTTCTGTGTGCTGATTCGGGACCATTCCATTCCATTCCAGCGAGTACAAGTCAAGTGCTTCCAAGCGTTCCCAGTAGTTGAGGTGTTTGATGGAACTTATACGTGCAGTAAAGGTTCTTTGTACACTCTCTAGATCTGCAATTTCACCTTCTTTGAATGGAGATGTTAATGTAAAGCAGTATTCTAGCCTAGAGAGAACAAGTGATTTAAAAAGGATCATCATTGTCTTGGCATCTCTTGTTTTTGCACGTTCTCATTATCCATCCTATCATTTTCTTCGCAGATGTGATCGTGGCAATGTTGTGATTCTTGAAAGTGAGATACTCAGACATTACCACTCCCAGGTCCTTCACATTATTTTTCCGCTCTCTTGTATGATCAGAATTTGTAGTATACTCTGTTCTAGTTATTATTTCCTCCAGTTTTCCATAACGGAGTAGTTGGAATTTGTCTTCATTGAACATCATATTGTTCTCTGCTGCCCATTGGAAAACTTGGTTTATATCTTCTTGGAGGTTAACCGTGTCCTCAATAGATGACAGTCTCATGCAGATCCTAGTATCGTCTGCAAAGGATGACACGGTGCTGTGGATTACATCTCTGTCTATGTCTGATATGAGCATGAGGAACAGGATAGGTGCGAGTACTGTGCCTTGTGGAACAGAGCTCTTCACTATGGCAACTATGGTTAGGAAGTTGAAGATCCATCTGCCTACTTTGCCAGTTATTCCTTTATCACGCATTTTGTGTGCTATTACACCATGATTGCACTTGTCAAAGGCTTTTGCAAAATCTGTGTATACTACATCTGCATTCTGTTTAACTTCCAGTGCATCCAAGACCATATCATAGTGTAGTGGGTCTTCAGGGGTTACCTGTGACATAACCCGTGACCGAATTCAAGACAAAAGTTGCACCGGAAGTTTTCATTCGGATAACACAAGACTCACAATACCGTGGCTGGGAACACCTGAACAAAAGCCTCCAAACTTAGGAGAGGAACTTTATGAAGACGTTTCGGTCCACCCTGGACCATTGTCAGGTCCCAGCTTGACAATGTGACTTGACAGTGATCTAGGACGGACCGAAACGTCGTCATATTAGCGGATATTTAGTGAACTGGACCACAAGAGTTGTACAGTAACTTAACTATTTGTGTTCATGATTCTTTTTGGAAACGAATAAGCTGGTACACTACAGCGTGGTGAGAGTGAAGCCTTTTATTGCAGCAGTATCGTGAAGCCTTTTATTACAACAGCATCGTGAAGCCTTTTATTGCAGCAGTATCGTGAAGCCTTTTGTTACAACAGTATCGTGAAGCCTTTTGTTACAACAGTATCGTGAAGCCTTTTATTACGCTAGTACAGTGAAGCCTTTTATTAAGTTAATACAGTGAAGTCTTTTATTACGACAGTACAATGAAACCTTTATTAGGAAAGTACAGTGAAACCTTTTATTGCGATAGTACAGTGAAGCCGTTTATTACAAAAATACAGTGAAACCTTTATTACAACATTACAGTGAAATCTTTGAAGGCCCTCGATCTGTATTCCCTAGAACTCAGGCGAGAGAGATACATGATAATATACATTTGGAAACTCCTAGAGGGATTGGTACCAAACTTGCACACGAAAATCAATCCCTATGAAAGCAAAAGACTCGACAGGAGATGTAACATTTCCCCAATGAAAAGCAGGGGCGCCACGAGTACACTGAGAGACAACACCATAAGTGTCCGGGGACCAAGACTGTTCAACTGCCTCCCAGCATACATTAGGGGGATTACCAATAGACCCCTGGCTCTCTTCAAGAAGGCACTGGACAGGCACCTAAAGTCAGTACCTGACCAACCGGGCTGTGGTTCGTACGTCAGTTTGCTTGCGGCCAGCAGTAACAGCCCGGTTGATCAGACCCTGATCCACCATGAGTCCTGGTCTCAGACCGAGCCGCGGGGGCGTTGACCCCCGAAACCCTCTCCAGGTAAACTCCAGATAAACTCCAGTACAGTGATATCTTTTATTACGACATTTTTTTTTGCCCGAAATGTTCTGTATAACCAGGAGATTTCCACGTGTACTAATAATAGTCATATTTTTTTAAAAACTATGTATCTTGAGGAAATAATTATTATTATTATTATTATTATTATTATTATTATTATTATTATTATTATTATTATTCATTATTATTATTATTCATTATTATTATTATTCATTCATTTTCTTTGCATTGTATATTTCCTTATACAGTTTTAGGCCAGTTAGGCCACAGGACCGACCTCAGTTAAGAGGTAACAGGACCGACCTCAGTTAAGATGCCACAGGACCGACCTCAGTTAAGAGGCCACAGGACCGACCTCAGTTAAGATGCCACAGGACCGACCCCAGTTAAGATGCCACAGGACTGACCTCAGTTAAGATGCCACAGGACCGACCCCAGTTAAGAGGCCACAGGACCGACCTCAGTTAAGATGCCACAGGACCGACCTCAGTTAAGAGGAAACAGGACCGACCTCAGTTAAGATGCCACAGGACCGACCTCAGTTAAGAGGCCACAGGACCGACCTCAGTTAAGAGGAAACAGGACCGACCTCAGTTAAGATGCCACAGGACCGACCTCAGTTAAGAGGCCACAGGACCGACCTCAGTTAAGAGGCCACGGGACCGACTTCAGTTAAGAGGCCACAGGACCGTCCTCAGTTAAGAGGCCACAGGACCGTCCTCAGTTAAGAGGCCACGGGACCGTCCTCAGTTAAGAGGCCACGGGACCGACCTCAGTTAAGAGGCCACAGGACCGACCTCAGTTAAGAGGCCACAGGACCGACCTCAGTTAAGAGGCCGTCGGGACGATTTCCGCTACGAGGCCACTGAAGAACAAGAGACGACCTTGAAGATCTGTTGTAGGTCCTGCGTGACGTCACGGCGACCTTGAACCTCAGCTGTAGGTCCTGTGTGACATGACGTCACTTCCGACGCACCCAAGGAGACGTAACTACTTCACTGACGTCACGGTTAAGGTTATTTTAGCCTCTACTGAGCCAACTTAATCTCAACTTGCAAAAGTTCCCCCTAACTTATACTCTTAACTTGCACTCCTAATTTACTTTCTTAACTTACATTCTTATACTCTTAATTTACACTCTTAACTTGCACTCTTAGCTTACAATCTTAACTTGCACTCTTAACTTACACCTTTAACTTACACTCTTAACTTACACTCTGAACTTGCACTCTCAACTTACACTCTGAACTTGCACTCTCAACTTACACTCTTAACTTGCACTCTTAACTTGCACTCTTAACTTGCACTCTTAACTTACACTCTTAACTTACACTCTTAACTTACACTCTCAACTCCCGAAATCGTAATAACACGATTATAAACAAATCACAAAACAGCTGGGATTCGATCCTTTGGCGAGCAAGTCCAAAAAACTCGCAGGGCGGCCAGCGTGCCAACGTGTAGTGAGTTAGGCTGGTACGGTCCGGTGGCTAACACTCTGCAAATAGTATTGGGGAAGCGTCACAAGTGGTGTTCCACAGGGGTCAGTATTGGGCCCCTTGTTGTTCACAATCTACATAAACGACATAGATGAGGGAATAAATAGCGACATAAGCAAGTTTGCCGATGACACCAAAATAGGCCGTCCAATTCATTCAAATGAGGACATTAGAGCACTCCAGGACGATTTGAATAGACTGATGCAGTGGTCGGAGAAGTGGCAGATGCAGTTTAATATAGATAAATGCAAAGTTCTAAATATTGGACAGGACAATAACCATGCCACATATAAACTAAATAATGTAGATCTTAATACTACTGATTGCGAAAAGGATTTAGGAGTTCTGGTTAGCAGTAATCTAAAACCAAGACAGCAGTGCATAAGTGTTCGCAATAAAGCAAACAGAATCCTTGGCTTCATATCAAGAAGCATAAATAATAGGAGTCCTCAGGTTGTTCTTCAACTCTATATATCCTTGGTTAGGCCTCATCTAGATTATGCTGCACAGTTTTGGTCTCCGTATTACAGAATGGATATAAATGCACTGGAAAATGTACAAAGAAGGATGACTAAGTTGATTCCATGTATCAGAAATCTTCCCTATGAGGATAGACTGAGGGCCCTGAATCTGCACTCTCTAGAAAGGCGTAGAATTAGGGGGGATATGATTGAGGTATATAAATGGAAAACAGGAATAAATAAAGGGATGTAAATAGCGTGCTAAAAATATCTTGTATTGACAGGACTCGAAGCAATGGCTTTAAGTTGGATAAATTCAGATTCAGAAGGGATATAGGAAAGCATTGGTTTGGTAATAGAGTTGTCGATGAGTGGAACAAACTCCCGAGTACAGTTATAGAGGCTAAAACGTTGTGTAGTTTTAAAAATAGGCTAGATAAATATATGAGTGGGTGCGGGTGGGTGTGAGTTGTACCTGACTAGTTTGTGCTACTAGGTCAGATGCCGTGCTCCTTCCTTAAGTGAATGTAACCTGACCTGGCTGGGTCGGGGCATTGGCTTAAGCCGGTGGGAGACTTGGACCTGCCTCGCTTGGGCCAGTAGGCCAACTGCAGTGTTCCTTCTTTCTTATGTTCTTCTTATGTTCTTATGTGAAGAGGCGGGGCCATGAGCTATGACTCGACCCCTGCAACCACAACTAGGTGAGTACACACAAACACACACGCGCGCGCGCGCGCTATAAAGCTCTTGGAGTAGAGAGTGAACCTAGTAGCGACCAACAAAGAGGAGGGGCCAGGAGCTTTTACTCGACCCCTGCATACAAAAATAAATGAGTACACACACACACACACACATCTGGCATGAGAATAGAGAGAATTGGACCTGCCTCGCATGGGCCAGTAGGCCTGCTGCAGTGTTCCTTCTTTCTTATGTTCTTATGTTCTTTCTTGGGGGAGGGGGGAATAATTGTTTTGCTGGAAAGTATTGAATAAGTCCAGGAGGATTGTGAGCTCTTTCTACCAAGTAATGAGTTACTAGTTCGTTAAGAAAGGAGCTTAATGAAGAATACACTCTAGTTCTTGTATAATGTCTGTTGGGATAAGTTAAAAGTTAGTGAGATTAGTGACTGTATACACGAATGTCTTTTCTAAACTAAGAGCAATGGACTGAAAATATATATATATATATATATATATATATATATATATATATATATATATATATATATATATATATATATGTGTAGAAAAGTGTACTGTCGAGTAAAAGAAGATGGGAAGGTGTTAGTGTTTCACTCTACATCCTGAGCACTATAATCGTTTCAAAACTTTTCTGTGCGATTGAAACGCTATGGAATTTTGTGGTCTATCTACCTATCTCACAGTATTCCATAGCGTTTCAATCGCTTAGAAGAGATTTAGAGCCCAGTTGATTATAATGGTCAGGACATTATTCCCCTAACACTGTTATGGTCATTACGGTCGAAGGGCGACGACCACCGTTCCCATAGACCGGGTTCTCTCTGTGTAAAGATAAAAAGGTTTGTAAGATTGGATACCCCGTGGAGAAGGAGAAAGAGATCAAACCTTTTCCAGGTAGGTTTCAGTGGTATGAAAGGCGACACCATTGTGATGCTCTCCTCTACAACATTGCCTGCCACTACACTCATTTCCTTCATTACCACAACACCTGCCATCAGTGTAACATCTGACCACCGCAACACCTGCCATCAATGTGAAAGCTGCCTACCACAACACCCTCTTCTCCACAACCACAACACCAGCCATCATCATAACACCAGCCCATCAAAACATCAAGTGCTATCCATGCATCAATCTCCTTCACAATTCTAACATCAATACAAGCGTGGGAGCCACGTCTGATAATCATAAATCCCACGTCCAATACAATGTTAAGGTCTTTTATCTTAGGTCATCTGCACGCATCTTCCAAGTGGCATCACGTTATGACCTGTTTCCCAAAGGTGTGTGGGAACGCCGTGGTAACTGGGATTGTGGAGGTGTTAGTTGTGATGGTGTTGTGGGAGGTGTTAGTTATGATGGGGTTGTGGGAGGTGTTAGTTATGATGAGGTTGTGGGAGGTGTTAGTTGTGATGAGGAGGGGTTGTGAGATTGTGATCACAAATCTGTTACATTCAACATTACCTGGCTCTGTGACAGACCATGAAGATAACACAGTTATTGTTCCAGATATTTACTGTGTATATTACACTGGACTCAAGGAGGACCTGTCTAGTATTAACTGACCCCCAAAAAACATAGGAAAATAAGATTAATTCTAAATGATCCGAAATGGATGAACTTAATTAACAAAGAAGAGGGTCATCCTGCGAATCAAAATTTTTATTTTAAAAATTAAATAAAAACAGAGGAAGAGGGTAAGTTAAACGAGATGATGAAATTAAAGTGGCAAAGGAATCCAATACAAATAAAAAAATGATTCTTCTGGTGTACAGGATGAAGACGAGGACAAGAAAAACATTAGTTCACTTAGAAATGGATGTGGAGAGCTAACTGTAAATGTAACATTGACGAAAGATCCAGTGTTTGTGGTAGCTGGGATTAAACACACATAGATGTGGGAACTGCGACACGATCCTTCAAAACATCTTAATAAAACCTCATAAATCTGTCTCAATCTATCCACCAACGTGAGTCAGTTGAAGTTGTCTGGCGGTTACACTTCCTGCTCTCGCCAGGGAAGCTGAGGGATCAATTCCCAATTGAGTATAGGTAGGGAGAATGGTTCTGTTGCTTTTAGGAGAAGGAGGACCGAGCCTCCAGCCCCTTTTATTAAAAATAATCCAACAACATGAATATCAGAGGAGGTTTCCCAGGGATGGATCTCCTATCCTACTCAGTGTACGACCACCGCGATAACTGCCCTATAATTAACTAAACAGTGCTTACTGAAACTGTCTGTTGAGACTGGGGGTTAACAAGGTCAAAGTCACTCGGCTATTTATGGACTAGGGAGAACCGGGAAGAATGCTTGAAGTTTTATATTTCTGGATGTCACTTCTGAAGCCTCAAACAACCTCCAGTAATATTTCCTACGTCAAAATGATTCAGGTTGCCTTCAGACTGTGCAACAGCCAACACAGAACTGTTGTTGCAGGCAGATCCTGATAACCAATTTGTTTTTACCTATTTCTCCAGAAGGAAACTTTAGAAAAGAATGGCTTCTTGTCACACCTGCCTCAGGAATTGGTTGGGGTATTTTGGAACGAATATAGAAACCTGGCATATGAGGAATGTCAGGCACTTGTGTTACACTTGCGTTACCCTACGACATTTTAATTAGGAACAGTTACCAAAGCTCCAGAAACGTAAGGCTCCTAAATGAAATATGTTCGTGTTACAAATGCTTTTTTTTTGATGTGTAGAACGGTCAAACTTTAACTTCCGGATCGTCTCCTTGTTGGACTTGTGTAGTTGTGGCCTCGCCTCCTCACTCTCCATTAGCAGTTGATTTGCTATTTCTGGTCTCGTTTTTGCATCTTCCAGTTTCTCTAACTTATACATGTTGAGCACAAGTTCCGACAACTGTATTCATAACTAAATTTTTTTCTTGTCCATATATTTTTTTTAAAATTTATTGTTGTCCTCTAATGTTTGTAACTTTCTCGCAAAGTTTGCATCCTCCAGGATTCACTATGTCTGCACGTCGTATTTACCATTTATTCTAATGCTTCGTCTCTCATCATTTATTATTATTTTCTCCTCTGGTGCTATTTCCCTTATACGCCAGTCTAAATATCCAGATTTTATGAAGCAGAAAATTACTATTTTAAGGGAACGATTGAGCCTGTGTGATTTAGAGTCTTTATTAATCACAGAGTAAATCGTGTGTCATCTATGGTTATGAGAAACCTACGAGTAATGATAGGCTGATATCACGTAGGCCTCTCCTCATGGAGACATTCCTAGTTTAGTTTTTGGAAAGGGAGGAGAATAAAGTCTTGTGTTTCATGGGAAGGGTCAAGGCAGCTACCACTCCAGGGTGTAAAAAAATAGGTTACTAAGAAGGTACTGAGACATTTGTAAAATGTCTCAGTACCTGTACACCTTCTAGAGAGACAGTTGACTGTCTCTCTAGAAGGTGTACAGGTAAAGATTCATTCTTAATAATTGATATTAATCTGAAATAATACATTTATATATATTTTTTTTTAATTCTATATTTTTTTTAATAATTTAATGATAATCACTGAGGTCGCGAGGGCAAAGTTTGTGGGAGTTTGTGTGTGAAGAATGTATCAACAAGACAGTGTCTGTCAAGGTTAGACGAAGGGTAGACACTGATCCTCTGTCAAAACTGTCTAACCTTGTAAACCTCACAGACGCCCTTTTCAGGGAGTTTCTTTGTGTTACAAATAATTACAATAATATTCACACTTTTAAAATATATTTTACACCTCTGCTGAAGAACGATAGGCACACTGCAGTGGTAGCAGCCTTCAACTCACAACCGAAGAGCTCAGATTCGACTCTGGGACGGGTGATGTTAGGCATGCAACCTTACACCTGCTGCTCCTATTTACTTTGTTAGTAATTAGGTGTTAGTGGACTGGTGTATCGCATTCTGGAAAAAAAAAAACCAAAATAAACCACAAGGAGGGACTTTCTTAGATTATCCTGGGTTAAAACCTCCATGCAAATAACCCAGACGTTTTCTTCCTCGTCATACGTTTCAGAAAGTATTTGTTATAATTACCACAGGTTTGGTTAATAGGTGGGTTTAAAGCCTATCTACTATACTAAGGTCATTAAGGTCTCACGTAACAGTTTCACCATTGGACAAGAATCCTTTAATCCCTAAAACAGAGATTAAAATATAATCTCAGCATATATACTCTGAGATATACAAGGACCTCACTGTAAATAAGTCACTTTAACTTTTTTGGGTTATCCTAAGAAATTTACACGTGTTACTGTGTACGATAATTTGCGTAACTATATTTATGTGTACCTGTGTCTAAATAAACTTACTTAATTATTTATTTATTCATTTATTTAATTTATTTATTTAATTACTTACTTATTTACTTACTTGCTCTTAATTATCCCCATTTTCATGTCATGGCTGATGCTTCTTTGATTACAGTCTGCTAATTTCAGTTATCTTGCATGTTAATATATCCCCCATGTTAATATATCCCCCATGTTAATATATCCCCCATGTTAATATATCCCCATGTTAATATATCCCCCATGTTAATATATCCCCCATGGTGTTATTCATTCCTGTCAAGGCCACACTGACAGTCACAGTGATCTGAATAAATCAATTGTTTTAACTGACAACCTGTTGATAACTGATTTCCTGAGTGACTGACGTTGTCTGGTATCTTCAGATCAGCTGAGACTGTGAGAGGACCGCTCACAGTCTAAGCTGGTTCATATTTACACTGGTTCATCCAGCAGAGGTTATATTAGCATTTTGTGGATTGATTGTTAGGGCAAATACTATTATTATTTCGACTTGTCTTGGTGCCTGCTGATCTTTGGTGTCCAGGTGACCGGTTTCTACATTTACGCAATCCCGATGGCTTTCAGTTTATTCCTAACACTAATTGCTAGTTTATTCCTAACACTGATTGTTAGTTCGGCTATTACATTCTCTGTGGAGCTGACACTAGTATTTTTTTTTTTTTTTGGAACTGGTATCACTGATTTAATAGTTTAATAATTTCAATATTTGGTGGCAGAGGAAAAGTGTTTGTTGGCTACAGTGTATTACTTTCTGGTGACCTTGAGGCAGCCCAGCGGCGTCCTCGGCGCCCCACACTCACGAACATTTTGTTTTACATAATTCTTCGAGAAAGAAACCGCTTAGAGGCGCAATTCGCGTCACAGCTGTTGAGTTTACTAACTTCTTTTCAAGTCTTCTACATGTAAATGCTCGTAGATATTATGTTTCTCGTCACCTTCGACGCTGAAGAAGGTGCAGGTGAGTGGGGGCATCTTCTGATGTGAGTATCCACAGTGAAGTGCATAGTAAACAAGGTGTGATATATATACTGCAGGTGGATAGTGTAAAGAGAGAGAGAGAGGAGTGAAGGAAGGAGGGATTGAAAGGGGGGGGGGGTTGAGACAGGTCGTCACGGGTCACGGCGTCCGGACACCAAGTCTCCTGACCTTTCTTGTCTTTGCTTGCCTCGTACTCCGACCGGCAGTGACGGTGTTCGCCTGGCCAACATGGCCGGGTTCAATACACCAACATGGCCAGGTTCAACACACCACCATGGCCGGGTTCAACACACCACCATGGCCGGGTTCAACACACCACCATGGCCAGTTCAACACACCACCATGGCCGGGTTCAACACACCACCATGGCCGGGTTCAACACACCACTATGGCCAGGTTCAACACGCTACCATGACCAGTTCAACACACCACCATGGCCAGGTTCAACACACCACCATGGCCAGGTTCAACACACCACCATGGCCAGGTTCAACACACCACCATGGGTTCAACACACCACCATGGCCAGGTTCAACACACCACCATGGCCAGGTTAAATACACCACCATGGCCGGTTCAACACACCACCATGGCCGGGTTCAACACACCACCATGGCCGGGTTCAACACACCACCATGACCAGGTTCAACACACCACCATGGGTTCAACACACCACCTTGGCCAGGTTTAACACACCACCATGACCAGGTTCAACACACCACCATGGCCGGGTTCAACACACCACCATGGCCGGGTTCAACACACCACCATGACCAGGTTCAACACACCACCATGGGTTCAACACACCACCTGGCCAGGTTTAACACACCACCATGACCAGGTTCAACACACCACCATGGGTTCAACACAACACCTTGGCCAGGTTCAACACACCACCATGGCCAGGTTAAATACACCACCACGAGAAGGGTGAAAAAAAGGTCTACCACTGGCAAGTTCAACGGACTATCATGGTCAGGCTGAGTCTGAACTTGACTTGACTTCGATAAGATTCTTCACCCAATAAGCAACTGGCCGATAGGCAACAGAGAGTTTAGATAAGACCGAAAGAAGAGCATGTCCGGGTCACAAGCGACTTTCCTCAGGGGTAAGTGTCCTCGCCTTGGCGATAATTAATATAAACGATGTAAAAAATGAGAGAATATCTAGCAATATAAATTCGCTGACAAAACAAACAGGTTGACGAACCAATTCTGAAGAAGACATTATGGAGGTTCAGGAGGATTATAACGTTTTGATCAGAGAGGTGACAAAGGTAAAACACGCTATGAAAGGTGACGCTGTAAATTCCCAATGCCCTGAACATTTCTTAAGACAATACAATAAGAACTACGAACTCTATTCATCAAAGGCGTAGAAAGACGGTCGTTATAAACGAAGTTTGCAAATAAAATGGGTGAAATGTCGAAGACAGAGAACGCAATAAAGGATAATCGAACAAATTTTGGTTTAAAAACTTATATCGAAAAGAGCAGGTTTGGTCAGAGTGGAATAAACTGCAAAGCAACATCAGTGAAGTAAATGTTTGGTGGAGCTTTAAGAACAGGTGCAGCAGCAGCAGCAGCAGCAGCAGCAGCAGCAGCAGCAGCAGCAGCAGCAGCAGCAGCAGCAGCAGCAGCAGCAGCAATCCTTTTGTTCTTACATTACACTAGTCACCACGACGACGAGGAGGAGGAGGTTGATCCGTGGTTCCAGTTGGCTGTCGAGGTTCACCTCAGGCACCAGTCTGAGTCAGCTTGGTAGTCGGATATTCCCCACAGCCTCGGTGGTATATATTGGTTAATGGAGCCTAAGATCATCGCCCCCATGACCCTGCCTCATGCCAGGCCTCATAAATTAGAAAGAAACTATTACAAGAACAAGAATTATTAGAGAAACGGGCAAGAAAAATAAAAAAAATGTATCCAACGTAAGGCGAAATATTTTAAGGGTTGCCTGTCATATCATGTGCTTATTAGGAAGAAAGAAAAAAAAAACACCAAACCTGCCAGAGTACAAAACGTTTGACAGGCTTCCGTTTCCCAATAATATGACAAGACGGAAGTACCTCCCTGGATCGTTTCTGTCTACAACAAAAATGGTAAGAAACAAGAATATGCAATCTTCTGCAAAATAGCTGAAATACTTGAGTTTTTATACAGCTTCACAGTTGTCTAGTCTACGCAGCTTCAACATGTGCATCTCTAGTGTCCCGTAACACATCTAATCAATACTTAAGTTCATTCCAAGTATTGGCCAACATATCCGGCGTAACTTTTCCGATGTCCTCATTCGTTATAGTGCGGAGTGTGTTAGTGTCAGCTACTGGTATCGGGAAAACATAGTCTTTCACAAACTCAAAAAAGAAATTAAAATGCGTGATATCAGGGGAAGCGTGATGGACTATTTTCTGGGACAGGCGCCGAGGGGTAAAGGGGCTTAAAGGGCTTCAACTTTTCCCCAAAATTCCCCCAACTATCCCAAAGTCCCTGCTGCTTCAAATCAAGTCTCCTAGTCACCCCAGCCTACACACAGTTAGCCACTCCTTCGGCCTAACAGTATAGTTGATCATAATGCTGTAATAACTTTCCGAAAGCGAAAAAGAACGTTGAGAACACAATGTAGGTTAGCAGAGTTGACGACAAACATCGCTATCCCATATACCTCTCTGCTTTTTCTCTCTCTCATGAACACCCACTCAAATGTTGACACCCGTATGTGAACGCCCAAATGTGGACACCCAAGTGCGAACATTAAAATGTGGACACCCAAATGTGGAGACGCAAATGGTTGGCGGTATGGGTGTGGCTGCAGGTCTCCGTCATACTTGGAAGTTAAGGATCTGCGGGCGGAGGAGCATTAACTTGGGTGTCACCGTGAGGGGTGGACTCCTGACACTAGCGGCAGTTACGGCTCCGCCCCATGACTTAATTCTTCCGTGGACAAATCAATCTTGATCGGCTTCCGATTTTCCCCCTTTTACGTGTGTGTTTGTGTGTACATTCACCTATTTGTACTCACCTCTTTGTGGTTGCAGGGGTCGAGACTCAGCTCCTGGCCCCGCCTCTTCACTGATCGCTACTAGGTCCTCTCTCTCCCTTCTCCATGAGCTTTATCATACCTCGTCTTAACGCTATATATGGTTCCTGCCTCCACTACCTCACTTTCCAGACTATACCACTTCCTGACAACTCTGTGACTGAAGAAAAACTTCCTAACATCCCTTTGACTCATCTGAGTCTTCAACTTCCAATTGTGACCCTTTGTTTCTGTGTCCCATCTCTGGAACATCCTGTCTGTCCACCTTATCTATTCCTCATGTTTCCCCTAACCCTCCTGTCCTCCAGGACAATCCCCTTATCTCTGGAATTAGCCTTGTTGCAAACCTTTGCACTTTCTCTAATTTCTTGACATACTTGACCAAGTGTGGGTTCCAAACTGGTGCTGCATACTCCAGTATGGGCCTGACTTACACGGTGTAGTGCCTTGAACGATTCCTTACTGAGGTATCGGAACTCTATTCTCAGGTTTGCCAGGCGCCCATATGCTGCAGCAGTTATCTGGTTGATGTGTGTTTCCGGAGACGTGCTCGGTATTATACTCACCCAAAAATCTTTCTCCTTGAGTGAGGTTTGCAGTCTTTGGCCACCTAGCCTATACTCTGTCTGCGGTCTTCTTTGTTCTTCCCCGATCTTCATGACTTTGCATTTGGCGGGGTTAAATTCGAGTAGCCAGTTGCTGGACCACGTGTCCAGCCTGTCCAGGTCTCTTTGTAGTCCTGCCTGGTCCTCATCTGTTTTAATTCTTCTCATTAACTTCACATCCTATGCAAACAGGGACACTTCTGAGTCTATCCCTTCCGTCATGTCATTCACATATACCAAAAACAGCACTGGTCGTAGAACTGATCCCTGTGAAACTCCGCTCGTCACGGGCGCCCATTGTGATACCTCATCTCGTACCAAGACTTGTTGTTGCCTCCCTGTCAGGTATTCTCTGATCCATTGCAGTGCCCTTCCTGTTATACATGCCTGATCCTCTAGCTTCTGCACTAATCTCTTGTGAGAAACTGTGTCGAAGGCCTTCTTGCAGTCCAAGAAAATGCAGTCAACCCACCCCTCTCTCGTGTCTTACTTCTGTTACCTTGTCATAAAACTCCAGTAGGTTTGTGACACAGGATTTGCCTTCCATGAATCCGTGCTGGTTGTCATTTATAATCTTGTTCCGTTCCAGGTGCTCTACCACTCTCCTCCTGATGATCTTCTCCATGACTTTGCATACTATACACGTCAGTGACACTGATCTATAATTTGTTGTTTTTTCCCTTTCTTAAAAAAGGGAACTACATTTGCCGTCTTGCATCCCAGGTAGCGCCCAGTTTCAAGGGATTTTTGAAGATTGTTTAGTGGCACACACAGCGTCTCTTCTCCCTTCTGGGCCCTTTTTTGGGGTGTGTGTGTATTTTATACCTAATTTTCACCTAATTTGGTTGCAGGGATGAGACTTACTCCTGGCCCCGCCCCCACAACCGCATAGGTAGCGGGCATTGTGTGTGTGTGTGTGTGTGTGTGTGTGTGTGTGTCAAACCCAACTTTTTTGGTTTTTTAACTGACGGCAACTCAAATCGAACTGTGGGAGCTTAGCGGGAGGAAGGGAGGGAGGGTCGAAGGAGGATGGGGGAAAAATGGAAAAGGATCAAGGAGGGGGAAGGAAAAGAGAGGAAGTGACATACTATGAAGGAAGGAAGGACACATTCCAGAAGGAGTTTTGATTGGAAGAATGTTTCGCTCTGTGTGGAGCATCCGTCATATTTCGCTCTAAGTAAATTATTTTTTATCAATTTTTATAAGAGAAGGGAAAATTTGTAGAGCCACGTGACTTGGGGGGGTTCCTTTCCTTTGAAGAGTTTCGAGAGTATTCTTCTGAGCCCGGGCCCTGGGGCCCGGCTCGTCTGGTGCTTTCCTGGTCAACCCGGCTGTTGCTGCTGGGGGCCCGCTGCCCCACATATCCATCACAGCCGGTTGATCTGGCACCTGGTGAAATATTTGTCCAGTTT